>WOVY01007186.1:0-32475 GCA_013436015.1 Rhipicephalus annulatus
TTGTCGAGATGATCTGGAAGAGGACATTGACAATAAGAAGTGTGCACGTTTTTTATGCGTGGCTGAAACTGGTGGCAGCTGGACTGGAAGCTGGAGGATGCAGGGCTCACCTGGACTGATGGCTGAGGCCAAAGCTGTAGAAACGTGGCTGACTTCAAAAACATGTAAAGTTTTTGGGTGGAAAACTTGCACTGGTACTACATTGAACGCTAGTGTTCATGCTTACCAGTGCGTCTCATTAGTCACCAAAAAAGTTTCAACGGCCATGTATCGGAAATGTTTTGCACCACTCGCATATTATCGTCCAGTTCGCTGCATTTTTGTTATTAGTAAGTAAAGCAACGCTCTCGACGTATACTCTAGCTTCACTTACGTGTCGCTGGTGATGAGATCAGTAAAAATAACAGATTGTGGATGCCCTTGTCGATATCAGTCAAAGTGTGACCCCCGGCAATGTGCCTCCTTAAACACTTTGGTCCATGGTGAAGGAAGTTTTCGAACAAATGGCGAAGTCAATGATGAGAATAAAAAAAGAGAGTTGCATATCTTAGTTATACAGCATAAAAATGAAGAAATTTGAAGAATGAAGACGTGGGGTACTATGCAGTAACGGCTGAGTGTCGCAAAACTCTAGATCTTCCTGAGCTCTCGTGACACCCACTTATGAACGAGCCAACAGTACGAAAAGTTAAATCCACCCTCAGCGCGCTGCGGTTTCATGGGTTACAATGGAACCAGTCATTGCGTCCAGATGATCGACTAAGTTGGGCGATGTTTTTCACACCAGAGGCATCTTCTTTCATATGTTTATCGTTCCACTGAGTGCAGAAGCGAACCATGCATTAAATGCGTCAAAAAATTCGTGTTCATAGTTTTTTAAAAGCACGGTTTGTTTGAATTTATTTTGAAGCTTTTAAAGCCTGCAACTAAGTATGTTTTGCAATAATCAGCATGGTGGCCTCTGAGATCAGCATCAGCCGAGTGTCTTAGAACATCGCGACTGCAGCTAAAGTCGAGGCACATGGTAATAATCATGGTGAGCCTGTACACTCTAGCACGCTGCTCGGCCAGTGCGCGTCGTCTTCGTTGTCATTACCCGCTAGCACCACAGCAGGTCCGGCTGGCTAACGAGCTATTTGGATAACGGTATACTTGGCAAGTTAGGTAGGACATGCCATGACCAAGCTAATTACGCCAAGTCGTGGTAAGGATGAGGTACCTGCGCCATATCTCAAAGAAGACCGTGCTAATGAAGCCATGTAAAGCTAGAACGGGCTAACTAGAGCATGCTAGTTGATGAGCTAACTAAACTATGCTAATTGACTCAACGTCAGTCATAAGTACACTTAGTAAATATGCTATTATCTCACCTAACAAGTTGACAATTAGTATATTGCTAATCAAGATTACATTAATTAGCTTTACACTTATCAGGGTCTTAGTAATTGCGTGCGAGATAAATTGCCTTTTATTGTAACCTTATCAATGAGACAAAACTGCTCAGTGTAATAGTCATTAGGCTTAAACAAATTAGTACAATAAAATTAGGATGGAGCTGATGCGGTGCTTCACAGTGAAGCTGCACACGCACATGAGTAGACGACCAGCTTAAAAAGGTGGAAGAAGCTAGGTTATCACAACTCCTCTATGGCTCCAGCCTTGCACAAGTAGCTATAGGTACTTAACAAACTGTGAGCTGACACTATAGTGTAAGCTAACCAAATTTTAATATGCAAAGAAGCTGCCGCGTAGCGTTCACCGCATCGATACGCTTGACCGTCACACCAGCACCGTCACAGTCACGAGTTTAAATCGGGCCTAATCAACAAGTTTGTATCCAAGTTCACGCGTCATTCAGTTTGATTGACAGACAACCCGTGGCGAAAATTGGGAACGCCCACCACGCTTGCTCTTGCCGAGGAGCACACTCACGTCAAGCGGCACGATTAATCTATCAGCTCTATCGCGCACACTATGCACACACGCACGCAGAAAATAAAGTGATACCATCCTGCGGCTACGGTGCCTCGCGTTCCTTTTCACAGCGCTCACGACGTATCCTATCACAGCCGCGTTGCCTACATTATGCAAGCGCATGAATCACCTGTTTTGATATTTATTTGCAATACTTGATAGAAGCGAAACGAGCACTACGAGAGTGCTGCGAGTTCACCCTTGCTTCCTTCGAGAGTGGAAATTTCCATGCCGGCAGGTGGATTGAAAGAACCTTTTCGAAAGAGGACATACGTCCACGCACACGGCTGTGCGAGGTGCGTGTTGAATTGGCAAAAAGAGAGCGCGACAATCACGCTCACGTCGCTGCTCCACTAAAATGTTGACTGAGTGGCGGCGCTGACATGTCCGCACGTGGTGTTTCTTTGATAACCAACCGCAAAGGTCCCATGTGTGTTTGCAACACCATGCGCGTTCCTGTAGCCATTTTTGTGAACGCTGCTATCACGCGCTCCGCACTGTTTCATGCCATCGCCGCCGCAGAGCGAACTCTCAGCAAAGTCGTCTGCCCGAGAAGCTCGGGCCCATACCGGCATAGCATGCATGCATGGTGTGGCATTTTGTGGTGCTTTTAACTCGCCAGAATCACTGCTGACACGCTGGGGAGCATGTTTGTAGTCTTACAAACGAAATAAGTTCAACCCAGTTTTCTTACTGGAGCAAGAACCACGAAGAAAAGCTCGCTATAGTGAAGCGCAATTTTTGCATTGATCGCTTAGTACACTCTACAACAACACGTACCGCACGAGCTGCGCTGTTTTCTGGGACCTTCCTTTGTCAAGTGCTCAAACATTCCGGTAGCATGCTTGTACAATCGAGCTTGCTGGCTAGGTTAAACTACTGTGCATGAGTCCTGCTTTAGAGACATGAAGTAGAGTCTCTCCCGTATATACGTATGCCCGGTGGTCTGGTATTCAGTTGGGACTTCAAAAGGACTAGGAAAACTTACCGCCATGTCTAGATGCGGCCGCTTGCTCTCTGATCGTTTGGCAGGAACCCATAGCTCGCCGCCCGCTGTCATGCCTTTGGGAGTGCGGGTAAAGAGCTTGCTCCACGCTTCCGCACTGTATATACCCGAGGGAAAAAGGATGCTAGCTGAAATGAAGTCATGCGCGAATGTACGCGCTTCCCGACCTCTGTGTGTGTGGGACATCCATAAACCATCGCTCCTGCGTACACTATGCATAGCTACTCTCTTTTCGAAGGCATTACTCTGTTCCCACTTGTCCACGACCTGTCCGGCATGTTTGATTGGCCACAACATCGTATGTGTATGACGCAGGTAAGCCTCCAGCCGTCATTAGTGACTGCTGCGCAGAAGAACAGTTGTCTTTATGCCTTTTGCAGCCTTCCCCCAAGAGAAGCGTGAATTGTTCGAGCAAGGCATCCGAAGGATCGGAGACTTGAAATTGATATTACGGGCTGTCGGCCAAAGATCGAGAACCAACCCTCTCTGCTTTCAGTTTATTCCTTGGTAAACTAAAAGAAAAAATATTGACTAATCTGCTCATTTTCTTTTGTTTTTCTGATTAAGCTTCATTGATAAACAGTCTTTACTTTGGTTCAAACACTCGGCTGAGAAGCTGGAAGAAAGTCTATATACAAAAACATGGCTTATAATCGCCGCACCTTTATATGGCCTTGGACCCAGAACCGATTCCCTAGTTTGCCAGTTCATTGATATGAACGTTCCAATGGAAACGGGGTCGCATATTGTCGGGTGCTATGGAGCTTTTATTTTTTGTTCTAAGTAACTTCATTCTTTAAAGCCATCATTCATCATCACTTATAAACTTTCGCAGACTATATTAAAGGCATTATACAAAGGGAGCGCAAAAACATTACTAGACATGGCGAATAAATACATATTGTGAAGCAATGTAAAAAAGTTTGCACTCTTTAAAACAACTAATGTAACTGCAAAGAAAAAAATAAAGAGAAAGAAAAGACAACCCAACAATCTAGCTAAAAAAGAACATTTTTCCAAGACATCCAAAATAATTGCATTCTTTAGTTCGCGTTGCCGGGTGACGATAAGCCACTGTCCTTCTAAACCATCGGTTTACTTCCCTTTGTGTCAGTGATTTAAATGGACGCTTCTTTGGAAATAATTGGCAACATAAATATTCTGGGTGTAACCATTGCATTCATGGACGCTTTGCTTCGGTTGCTCTACTGAACTGGGTTCTATTTTGATTACTCAGCGAGAATTTCTTATACCCGCTTTGTTTTTATTTGAACCGGGCCACGGGCTTTCCTTGTGAAGGACTTCAATGCTCCCATTTCACCTGACCTTTTTTAGACAACAACATAACTACTCTACATACGTGATGACGGCGGCAAATAATGCATCGCTGCTTATCGTGAAATGTCTGCCGGCACTGGAAAACGATAGCCACATGAAGCTACAAAATCTCTCCTTTCCTGTCTTTCTGAAGGTTTGCTGACATTTTTTAAAACACGCTGTGTAAGCCGACTTATATTTACCTTCTGGAATCGTGCTTTGCAGCCGTATAAGGCATACTACTTTTCCAGGCAGCAGTTTTGGAAACATATGGAAAATAGAAAAAATTCAACAGATCCTGCGCAGCTAGACATTACGTGCTAGATGGACGTCTTGGTGTGATATTCAGTAGTTGCGGGTATATCGAGGGCTTACCGGGTTGGTAGAGTTCAATGGCGTCTAAAGGATACAGATCCTGATCCCATGTAAGATCGCTAGACTTGTTAAAGCACGCATATTTGATACATTCATTGAAACGAATTGCACGCTACCGCACGATGAAGTGCGTAGGACGAGAAGTGGTCAACATCGTACTCCTCCAGGTTCGACCGACGTACGACTATAGCTTGCTGCGTCATAGCAGTACATATGTAATTTTGTTTCATTGTTATGAAAGTGGTTAGCCAGGTCTGTAACCATATTTGATGTTTCTTCGAAATCACTATTGCATGGGGTCTGTGGTGGGGTACTTGACTGCCACGAAAAATGCCAGGGTTCAGTTCGGACTCAAACTGTGATTTCTATTCATCACGCGTGGCCAAGTTTTTTTACGGCACAGGCTCCCTAACGCTATCGTGTGAACATTTCTAAAGTGTATTCTTGCCTTTCCTTAGTTGATTGATTGGTCTACATAAACTTGCAATGTCCCGAAAGAGTTCTCCCGAGCTCGTAAGGTCGGATTCACCCTTAATGGAATGGTCCCTCATTCCAGGATTTCTCTCGCCTCGATCACCCTCCTGGGTCCCGAGTCCTCCTTGGTTGTCTAGGTCGCGAGCAGAGATCTTGGTCTCCCGGTATATCATGTGTGGCAGATACCCGAATTTCATGGGCCCGGGTGGGCGAGTATGTGCCACAACAATGAGGGAAAAGCTTACATGAGGGTACGCGACAACCTTGTTTCAGTATTTATTCTCATAATATGATAATTTGATTCGACATTCACTTATATCCTCCTTTGCTAATTATATATATATATATATATATATATATATATATATATATATAATATATATATATATATATATATATATATATATATATATAGTGGGAGTAATAATTCAATGGGCCAGTTAGTTAGTCTTCGTGAAGGTATGGGATATGGCACAACGGGAGCGTTGTCAACAAGGATAAATATATTTATCCTTGTTGACAACGCTCCCGTTGTGCCATATCCATACCTATATATAGATATATATCCGCCCCGCCGCGGTGGTATAGTGGATAAGGTAAGGTACTCAGCTGCTGACCCGTAGGTCGCGGGATCGAATACCGGTTGTGGCGGCTGCATTTCCGATGGAGGCGCAAATGTTGTAGGCCTGTGTGCTCAGATTTGGGTGCACGGTAAAGAACTCCAGGTGGTGTAAATTTGCAGAGCCTTCCACTACGGCGTCTCTCATAATCCAATGGTGGCTTTGGGATGTTAAACCCCGCATATCAATCAATCAATCAATCAATCAATCTATCTATGTATCTATCATAAACCACCGTCATGGTCAACGTTCGTTTGGGTCGGCAAACAAATTATTCACACTGATTGATTGATTGATTATGTGGGATTTAACGCCCTGAAACCGTCTTATGACTATGAGACGCTGTAGTGGAGGGCTTCGGAAATTTCTCCTACCTGGGTTTCTTCAACATGCACCCAAATCTGAGCAGACGAGCCTATATACAGCAGCCCCAGCTGAAGCGGCTTCAAGGAAGACGGAGCCGCCGCAGCCGTGATTGGATCCTGCGACAAGCGGGGGTCAGCAGCCGAGTACCTTAGCCACTGGACGTATACGGTGAGGCTCCGCTAATAGTTACGCATTTGTTCATTAAAGCTCGACTTTAGTGAACGACTGTGTAAATATTGGCCTTTCTATGCGAATAAGTGGGTGCGTGGGTGGAATGACCCACTCAGTTATTTTCAGCGGAATGACCGGAACGGCCCACTAGGCCAATAGCATTTTTCTGATGGACCTTAGCTTAGAACTTCATACCAGTGGTGACAGCTATATACTTAGGTGGGGGAAAACGCAAACATGCTTCCGTAGAAGTATTCTGGAGCAGTTTAAAAAGTTGGCATAATCAATCCGAAGTCCATTCTTACCCCGTATCCCATAATATCGTGGTATTGGTGGTAAAATCATAATGTCTAATATACATAACATTCTTAGAACAACTGCTTTAAAGATTAGCGTTATAGAATTCAATGTTATTTTGTGTACATGAAGCACAGCCCCCCTCCCCTCTCTCAGCTAGACGTTTCATCTCGGCACCGGTTATGTGATTTAGACGATTCCACTTTAGTACGTGCGTTCAACGATGCGTGCCACCACGCTTTAGCATATCGCGACCCGGGAATGACACTTACTGCGAAGTAAATTTTCTCATAAAGTGCAGCGAGTTCACCCTTTCAACGTAGTTCTGAAACTACGCGGTGGCGTTGAGCAGATCTAGAGCTCTTCGACGTCGCATATAAAAAATCCATGAATGTCGACAACCACTTCATGTCTGTAAAGGTAAGATAGGTACTTGGCTCATCAGGATATCACCCCATTACAAACCATCTCGCGAGGAACAAAAGCAGTCGGATATGGAGGTCATTATATGAAGCTATGTGGCTCAATAGTGGTGTACTCGGTTTGAAACGTCGTAGAGCCGGTCAAGTTGCAACACGAGATATCAGCAGGAGTCGGCGCTGCATAAAGAGGCCACACTTCCGGCAGTTTGTGCAAGGCCATCCACGTGTAAACTGCCTCCGCTTAACGCTGCACAATCCTGCGCCACCCGCAAGCAATCAAGAGTGTGTGTACTAGAGGAAGAAAAAAAAAAGACGCGTATGTTGAGAATAGAAATGCAAACCATCCGGCATGCGACCTAGTTCGGAACTCATGGGTGAGGCAACAAGTTTTCTCGATTCATCTTGCAGAAGGGATCACGTTTCAAGAAACAGCAGTTAGTGCATCCGCATTAAAAAGAGGCACATATAACTAGATCATGCATAGAAACTCTAGGCGAAGTTGCCCTATAGAGGAATGACCATTCGACCTTCGATTCCCTCTCGGTTTTCAGCGGGAAAATTGAGCCCGGTCAACAATCCACGCAACTAACCGCTCGTTCGTGCTCTTCTTCTCGATGGAGCGCTCAGTGTTTCACAGATATAAGTGGAGCCCAAATATTCCAACAGCAGCGTTCCACTCGCCATGACCTCATTTACTACTCGCCTCTTTTGCATTGCTTTTCTTATGCCACCGCTTATTTTTTCCGTAACCCGCTTGCTGTATCTAATTTTTTTGTCTTTTTGCTCTCATGGCTAGCTACGTCCATTCTATATGCAGCGGCGAAACCTTATGCATGCTTCATTCCTCTTATTATCTCTCATCTGTCTCACCTATTTACTGATACTGCACGAAAACTATAGTTTTTTACTATTGAAAATACGGTGAAAAGCCAGTTAGTAATTTTCACTAATCCAGGTGTCATTTTCCTTGCGCTAAACTGCGAACTTGTCATAGTTTTGAGCACAACTTGACGGGGCACCGGGCATTGTGACTTCTCGGGTGCGTAGCTTCTTTGGTTTCACACTTCAAAAAATAACCGAGTATTCTGGTTATCGTGCCTTTAATTACTCTTGGTCGCATGCACACTTCAGCGGTGTTCTGAACGCAAGCATAGGTTGTTAACACGAACACTCATACCTTGCAGTATTGCTGCTGTGCTTTGATGTAGCAGTTTTTGGTTGTGGAGCGAAATGTTTCATTCAAAGAGAGCGTAATGCTGTCCCTCCAACTCGCGTTTACAACGGAGATTTTTTTTTTACTTTTCTTTGCTTCTGATAACTCTGATATTGTCCTTTTTCTTCCTCATACAGATGAATGGGTGGTAGGAGCAATTTTCTTCGCAAGGGCCCCATATTGGGCGTGAGGACATACCGTGGCGCCACCATGCGGAGGCATCCCTGTGACTTGCGTGGTTGGACAGCTCCGCTACCCCCATCGCGCACAGCCCGCAGCCGCTTTCGCCTCTTATTTTTTTATTGTTATTCTTGAACTTGGCTCAACGAAACCAGGAAAACACTTCTGCATATTTTCCCTGACTGTAGGAAGTGCTAAATAACTGCATCGGAAAAATGTTACGCTTCTCACAATAACTGACAGCCGGCATTGTCTGCTATGACCACCTAAATGAAAAAAAAAAACACGGTGGCCGAGCGCGCTGCGTCTGTAAAGGTGACTCATTCCGTGTTGCGTTGAAGGACAAAATGGGCATTAACGGTAAAGAAACTTTGCTACAAGTGCGCGCAACCACGCTACTTCAGTGATTGTAGATTTGTATCTGAAGATGGGCTGTGGTTGACATGACAAGGATATGCGAAAATTACACTTATGTTTTGTACACATAAACATACGAAGCACATCGCAAGTGGGTTTTTCGTTTTGTGGGAACCAACACAGTATTCTTACAGCCGCAACCTTTCTGTTATGATTGCGGGCAAACGTGAGAATCACGCTCTCGTGTGCCTCATTCAGAGTTGAAACTTTTCTCTGCGGCACGAGCCTAATAGTTATTGCGCGAAATTTCTACACTAGCAACGAGTTGAATATTCGATCACCATCTAGCCATGCATAGGTGAAAATTATGAATGATTGATTCAGTTCCAGAGCTTTTACAATATGATAAATCATAATTTAAAACATGCGACCAGCCAGTGGTATTATTTTACGCTCTTGAGCAGGCTGGGAAGTCTTGCGTACTGTGATCTAAACGCCAATTTCCTGTTTTAGTAAAATTACCTGTGTCCAGGTTTGTTTTCCTTTTTTTCAATATAATTCACAAGCTGTGTGATATTTCACGGCAGCTCTTGAAAGACGAAGAAGTTTTTGAAACTGACCACGTTTTGGCCTGTAGATCAAAACAACATTTGAAGGGAGTGACAGTGGCCATGAGCCCATTCTACAGTCGTAATCTATAATAAAGAAACTCAGTAAGCTGAAGTCACGGATGGCAGGCGCGTTGGTAAAATTTTTGTTTCGGAGGGGGCACCACATTGATTGGAAATGGGGGCTGGGCCGGCAGGTGTGGGCAACCGTTATTTTGTGTGCTATATACCATGGGAAAATTCAGGGACGAGGGGGACGGACTTTGTGTACACTCTTTGGCTACGTCACTGGCGGGTGGAAACTCGCGTGGATGGGTACACACAGGGGATGGACGCCTGGGGAAGAGGATGGCGGTGGCACAGACTACGGTAAAAATTACCATGGCGAGAAAATAAACTTTAGCAACGATTAGAGCCGCAGATATATGGTGTGAAAAAAAAGTTTCGTCGAACGCGCTGGCTGAACACGCAGAAGCAACTGGCCACGAAATAGACCGTAATAGGTTAAAAATAACGAAAACAATAGAAAGGAACTGGACTTCGTGGCTATATATATTTATTCCGTTCATTCAGAGTCCAATTTGAGAACTTACATAATCAAACTGTTTGCACATTCATTTTTCACCGTGAACGAGGCTTCCGAAGCTCGAAATAACAACAAAAAAAAAGACAGGGTGACAATGGCACTGCAACTGGCCGCGACAGCGGCATTGCGTACGTACCGCACTGTGGGACGCCACCGGTAACATTTACTGCAACTTTTCGCATTGTGTAGTCTGCATAATTCCGCACAAGATGAAGTCAGAGCGGATAGAATCCTGTTCAAAAATGAAAACAACGCGAAGTTGCTGTTAAAAAACAGTGCACCCAAACGCCAGCTTTCCTTCGTCAAGGTGAGGCGAGATCACGTGATCCAGCTATGGACGTCACAGCGATTGCAGTGCTCGCCCCTCCAGTGTTGGGCCTGGCGCTCAATAGCAACAACACGTGTCTAAATTAATTTACGGCCCCGCCGTGGTGGTCTAGTGGTTAAGTCACTCGGCGGCTGACCCGCAAGCCACGGGAATGAATCTCGGCGGCTGCTATTTCAATGGAGGCGAAAAATTCTTTAGGCTGATTTCTGTGTGCTCTGATTTGGGTGCATGTAAGGAACCCCAGCTGGCCAAACTTTTCGGAGCCCTCAACTACGGCATCTCTCATAATCATATGATGAATTTGGGTCGTTAAACCCCACACACCAATAAAATTAATTTATGGATTCATAACCACCGCTTGGCAGTTGCGCATCTATTCTGAAATATTGGCCGAGAGTGAGGACATACATAGACACACATATGTATTAGCACATACACCAAGAGACGAAGTTGTCTGGTTTAAAACCTATAGCCCGCGGTGACGCATACGCGGTAACCTGGGTTGTGTAACAGGCCACACCAGCGTTAAGTCGTGTCTTGTTACATGTACCCAGTGGTGCATGTTGTCGGCTCGGCTATACAGCGTCAGTGTAGGCATTAACACGGGCTGTCTGCATATATCCCAGTGTACAACGAGCGAGGAAGAGACAAATGTGTCCAACCGCATACAAGCAGAAAACGGTCAATGTAATCTATCTTGAGACTCCTCATTTGCCACCTTGTATGACTTTTCTTAAATAGGTGTCATTTCTTTTTGTAGATAATTATACTCTTTTAGGATAGTCGTGGGGCCCAGAAGACAGTTCATGTGTCTCAGTCGTATATGTGAGGGGCTCTGACTCGCCGAAAGGAGTAATAAGAATTGTACTCTGCTTTTTTTTTTCTTGGCGTGCACATGGCAGCGGCTAAAATGTGTCCGTTTGAGGCGTTGAGTGAGGACAAGTTATACGCGTCTCTCGATAGTAAAAGTTGAAATTCACAGCAATATGTCCATGTTCAGCCACTAGTAACATAAAAAAATAAATAAAAATTGCGGATATTTATTTTTCAGGAGGAAGTGCGTTTGCCTCGAAGGCATTTCGTGAATCCGCCAAGCAGTGCGGGCGTCTGCGCAAAGGAGTACACCATGGACAAAGCGCCCAACACTATGGAAAAAGCCCCCAACCTTCCTCAAGCACTTTTAATCTTCTATGACGTATGCTTGCGCCACGATTATATACATAGACAATAGAAACATATCTGAGTCTACTGACTAAAATCGTTATAGTTACTATGACCTACTTTACGTCAATAGTATTACTTTTCCTATTCTACCTTGAAAAAATAGTGTTATGCTAATCTGAGCATTGAGTCCAAATTAGTGTTACTTTAATATACTGTACGAGACTATTAAATGAAGTTAAACTAAGATTTATTTATGGAGGACGAATGGAAAGTGCGTACCGGTGTTGTACGTCGTTCATTTTTCGCCCTTCTGCTGTTGTTGCTGCTGTTCGTTCACTAGATTGAACCCACTGTAACATTTCTCCCCTTGCAGACGAAGCCCTCCGGGTGAAAAATCAGCTGGGCAGTCGCTTGCCCGGCTACATGAATAATTCATGCGTAACTACATGCTTAACTTTGGTCTTGGATGACTTTTTCTAATTAGCAGTGAGGCTTGCAATTCGGTAATTTACCTCACTAAGACGCTCAGATATGACAAATGGTTCAACATATTCGGCGAGTAGTTTCTGGCACAGTCCGCATTTACGTAGAGGAGATAGTACCCACACTAAGTCGGAAGGTGCCTTTGTTACTTGGCGGTGTCTGCGATCGTATCATGATTTAGACCATTTTAGAGAAGCGAGAGTTGGCAATCTATAGTGAGTCGCTGAGCTTCCTCCACCCGGCATAGTATTTCCGGGATATAAGCGTCGCGATGACTAGAGAAAAAAAGATCGTATCCGTAGTGTACCTGGCTGGACGAGAATAAAGAAGCAAGAATGGGCTGCATCCAGTGGCCTCATATTGTGCGGTGTTATACACCCATTACATGTTTGTAAACACAGGTAGGCGGACGTAAAATTGTGGGTAATGTTATAGCGACATCCGCACGTAACTTCCGCTCACATTTTCTGGCGGGAAAGCCGGACTCTATGCCCCGCGCTATAAGCACTGAAGGCTGCGATGTGCGCCAACAAACCAAAACGATGTGAGACACGACTCACCGTCACATGCTGCGTATCCTGCCAGTGATTAGTTCAGTAGCCTTACCACCATATTGAAAAACGCTGCTTGATTTGAACTTGACTTGCCACCGACTTCAATGCAGCACAAACGCGTTTCGAACGCTCTGTCTTTAGGCGGAGCCAAGGCAGCACAAAGTACAGACGCGTTGCGAACGCGCTGCCTTGAAGGCGGTTTCAAGTCAAGTTCAAGTAGCGTTTCTGAAGACGGGAGATGGCGCAGCTGATCAGCAGCGCACGCAACCGATGAGCCCGCATCGGGGTCCAGTGCACCCGTTTCACGGCTGCAGCACGTTTATTGCGATGATTCTCGTCAAGTGGAAACCGATAAAAACTTATTTTACCTTTCTTATGCCTTTCAGCACTTCCAACCACGATGCAGCTCGTCGGCATATCGTTTTATTTTTCTAGTTGCTTACACCATCGAAAACGCCGCAGGAACTGCGGTAGGCAGAGCATCTTTTCCCTATACCAAGCGAAACCAAACGCCTGATAATAGCGCCACCGCATTTTTGTGACGTATCTTTGGTGGAATTTGTCTATAGACCTATACCATGTTTGTAAACATGGTAGGCGCTTAGTGACGTCACGGTGCATTGGCTCCGCTTAGTCGTCCCAGCGGAAAGCACCACACCAGCCTCTATGAACACATGACGAGCGCAGCAGGTGCGCAAGCTGCCATCTAGAACAGCGAATCGAGACGCCTCTCGCATGTTTACAAGCGGTGGCAGCAACAGAGGAAGTTGCAGTGGCTGTAGATGGGTTCTGAAATGAACAAATGAGCTATGTTGACATGTAGCTCTAGCTTTGAGAACCTCACCAAAACATATGAGGTATTTCAACTACGGAAGTGTAGCTCATTTGAGAAATGTCATTGTCGTTGCTGCAACCTACACCACACGTGCACACTTTAATTTGTACTAATGCAAGGACAGACCCAGTTCAGCAAGAGGCTCTAGAGTACAACATGCAAGTGCGCGGTGTAAAAATATGTGGCCATGAATCGTTACAGTAAATCATCGCATATAATATTGTACCGGAGAGGTTATTCATGCAAATGACCAGAGCAACCTCAGCGATACTTTCATCGGCAATTCACTTGCGATAAGGCTTCAACAACATGCTGTGGACAATAAGGTTACGTCCTTGTAAGGTCCGCGGCTCAATTTGTACGCTCAAGCCGACGTCGCAAAATGCGCACGACTGAGCAAGCTTCCCGCGTGATGTTTTTCTGTGAATGCACACAGACGTGAAAATCTAGTGAAGCGCACCAGAACCAGAACAGCCCTCTACGATACACTTATGTCAGGTTTGTCATTGCAGCCGCATATAATCAGAAAAAAGCATAGCCTAAGTGACCCTTTCTTTCGCTGTTACTTTAATGAACCGTACCTACGCAGAAAGAAACAGATGCTCGTTCGTTGGCTCGATGACCGAGTGACACCTTTAGTTCACGCCAGTATGGCAATATCATATTGACGTGTCGAAGACTTTTGCGGTTATATCAACAAAGGCTACCGTGAAAAATGCTTCACATATTGCAGTGCTATTCAGAACGTTAACGTGCTTTGAGGCAAACGTGCTCGATACTCCTCCATGGCTTATTAAAAAAGAAAACATAATTCCATGACTTATTACAATGCTTGAGAGAACTAATCGCTTTTTATGGGTAACCGGCTTCAAAACATAATCGGTTAAGCGGCATCGAAGACAAGTTTTCGCGTTTCACAGCTGCGGTATCAGCAATCGTTTTCGTCAATAGAAAACAGAAAAATAAAAAAAGACCTGGTTCATTTTTCTTGTGCCTTCCCGTGCAAATCACCGTGAAAGTTCGCCGGTACAACACTTTTTCTTCTTTGCACGGCCACAAACAGCGCACGCACCAGCGAAAAACACAACAAAACTGTCGCTGCCGCTTTTGCCTACCAAGTGAAACCAAACGCCCGACAACAGCGCCACCACATTTTCATGACGTGTTTCAAGTGGAATTTGTCTATAGGCATATTAGACGAATGGAAGCACTTTGTCCCACTTCTTCTGGTTCGAGCTTACGTATACATGGGTATCATGCTTACAAGTGTTCGATTCATGCGCTCAGTGAAGCCATTGGTCTCAAGGTAATTGATTGTCGCATATTGGAGGCGCGCAAACGCAGAAGTTCTTCAACCACGTCAGCCTGACTATGATGGCCACGATAACTAATTATCACATGAGAGGACTATGACGAAGTAATTATGTTATGCAGAATGAAATGTGATACGGTCGCCTGCAGTTGCAGAGGGTAGTGCTGCGGTCTCGCAAAACCAAGGCTGCAATTCAGGATGGCCCGAGTTTGTCGGGCAGCCAAGTTCGCTCCGAGATCGCTTGCGGTGGCTGTGGCGTGAAGACAGTGCGGAGCACGTGATCAGCGTTCACAAAAATGGCTACACGAACGCGCGTGTCGTTGGAAATGCATGTCGGACATTTGAGGTGGTTGTCAAAGAAACAACCGCATGCGACCACGTCAGCGGCGCCACTCACTCAACATTTTAGCAGTGCAGCGACGTCAGCGCGATTGTCGCGCTATTTTTTCGCCAACTGAACACGCGCCTCCCACAGGCGTGTTTGTGGGCGTATACCCTCTTCCGGACAGGTTTTTGGTTCTACCTGCAGCAAGGAAATTTCCATTCTCGAAGGCAGCAAAGATGCACACGTATCACTCTCGCGCTGTTCGTTTCGCTTCTATCAAATATTGCAGACATATTAGGACAGGTGGTCACCAGGGGCGCTCGCATCATTGCGGCAACACGGCTGTGATTGGATACGTCATGAGCGTGGTGGAATTGACTGCGAGACACCGTGGCCGCGTTACAGTGTCTAGAATATACTGGCTAGTGTGCTGAGCACGCGCATTCCGTACGAGAGAGAGAAGCCCCGCATGTGATGACTGCACTAGGATGCCACAAGCGGCGCTGTGTGTCTAGAGGGTGCACGAACGCGTAAAAATCCTCTCGTTCTGTTGCTGCCGGAGCCTCACCACGTTTAAAATCAGTGTGTGACAGCTGCCATCCGATTGACTGTGAAATTCGACTGTACACTGCAACACTTTGGGATGTTAAAAGCTAAGCGGCAATGCAAAAAAAGGAGGTGTATTGTACCGCTGTGTCAAAGAAGTTATCGGTCGAACAAAAAAAAAAGGTGTCTCGTTCCCCGCACTAACGGACCCAGCGTGGTTTCCTGAATGAAAAAGTAGGATCAAGAGGGCAGACAGGAAGCTCAATCCGAAGGTTGTCGTGTGGTAAAAGCATTCTGAGAGTGACACGATTTAACTATCTTGCGAACTATCTTTTATCGGGTAACTATCGCTCGAACTATCTTTTATTAGGGTAAACGGTGTCGGGAACGAAATCACCGTTTAGGCATAATTTAAAATATATATATTTATCTAAAAAATTGAAAATACCATTTCAAATTTCATTCACACAGTTTTTCTCCCATTTCAATGTCGGAGTCCGTTTCCAACAAAGTTTTGAGTATTATATGTGGCGAGTGTCAGATTGTTCATTGGCAAGTTATCAATTTTTGTTTTCACTCGAATCCTAGTGAAATGCAGGCTAAGAGGCAAAGGTTTTTAGGTCTTTTGTGATAATTTTTGCTCTCAAGAACAAAGCACATCTTTAAAATAACTCTGGTGGTTATACTTTCAATTGTTTTTTAAAATTAATTTCTTTGCGTACTGCAACCAATTTGAGCATCTATCTATCTATCTATCTATCTATCTATCTATCTATCAAATCACCTACGTCTGAGTGCCCTCATGATCACCCCTTAACTTAAGGTAAAGCAAAATTAGTGTGGGCGGGTAAGATGGTTTGGTGAATATGGCTCGATGGTCTCGACATGAATACCTTCACAATCCCGCCACGTACGCCATGAAGCCGTTCTCGCCACATCTTTTTTTAGCGCGTGAGCGTTAAGCTAGCATGGGCGGCGTTGACCCTATGAATGCAAATAATAAACGTTTGTGTTCTAGCAGAGGAATCGAAGGCAAGCAATCTGCGTGGAAGCCAAGTATTCTACTACACAGCCACGCCAAGTCTTTGAAATACTTTGCAAGAAGAGCCAAATGTTCGCGAAACGCCAATGCTGGTTCCAGTTTTGACTATCCGATTTCTCGCACATATTTAGCGCCACTTCATAATGTTTCACCTAATAAAAATGTTCAACAGAGTCACGTTGCATAGCATTTATTCCCAAGTTACGCGGGATCTGCCGTTTTTTTTTTTCGGTAAGTAGCGGATGACGAAATGTATGCCACGAAATGATTTTTCTTTAGTGTTGCAAAGCGCCAGTACTGTGAGGGCAATCGAGTAGTTCTTATACAATGAAGCATTATGTAAAAAATGGCCGTGGCTTAGCTCAACTATGCCAGGATATACTTAGCATTAGGAGAGGTTCAGCTGATTATTCTTAGCTTTCCAGATATCATGCTTAGATCTGTTCCGATGACACACACACGGTATACGTATTATGTGGCACATGTATATTTATTTTGCCGGGCAACTACTTCGGGATCCGATGAGTTGAGCTTCTCCGCTCTACTGCACTGTTAAGAAGCATTTGCACTCTCCTTCTCCATGGCTATACCACAGTGGCAAACGCCAGTCAGAGGCGCTATCAAGCAGCTCCAGTGCAGTGTCAGATGGCGACTGCACAGGGAAGGCGCGCGCGTCGGCATCCATATGTCTACCAAGGCTATGCCGGTACTCCTCTGGAAAGCGCACACAGGCAGCGGCGAGTCGCGAGCGGCGGCGGCCGAGTGCGAGGGAGGTGCCGGCTCCGGTGCGTGACACCACTGATGATCTGCACAGCGCATCGAATTGCGCGCACACCGGCGGCGAGGCGCGCGCGGCGGCGGAGGAGTATTATTGCGCATGCGCAGATCAGTGCCACGCGAAATTGGCTCAGCGAGGCCAGTGTAGCTAACTCTACAAAACATCCCGAAAATGCAGGAAAATAAAAGTTGGCCTCGCGCAGCTCAGCCTCCTGAAAGCTTCGCAGCACTTGCAGAGCGCAAGGATTGAACGCAAATGCACCCACTCGCACAGCAGCGCACCATGCGGCGCCGCCGGCAGTCATCAGCTGCGGGGCCATCTCAATAGGCAGTATATTTCTAGACACTGTAGCCGTGTGGGGATAATTCACTCGCTTCTGCGTGCGTGTGTGCATAGTGTGCGCAATAAAGCTGATAGAGGAATCGTGCCGCTCGCTGGCGTTGTGGCAGGAGAACTGGTCCTCGGTAAAAGCAAACGTGGTGGGCGTACCCAATCTTCGCCGCGGGCGTTTGTCAGTCAAACTGATAGACACGTGAACTCGGATACGAACTCGTTGATTCTGAGAGGGCGCGAGTTCAACTCTTGACTATGATGGTGGTGGTGGGAAGGTCAAGCGTTTCATGCGGTGAACGCTAAATGGCAGCTTGTTTGCATATAAAATAATTTGGTGAGCTTACACTACTTGTGCAAGGCTGAAGTCGCACAGGAGTCTGTAGTAACCTAGCTCCTTGCAACTTTTCAAGTTGGTGGTCTACTTATGTGCGTGGTCGGCTTCGAAGTGAAAACCGCATCAGTTCAATCTTAATCTTTATGGTACTAGTGGGCTGATGCTTAACGGTCATTACACTGTGGTGTGTTGTTTTAATTGATAGGCGTTTAGTTAAAAGGCAATTATTTCGGGTGCACTTACCGAGGCCATGAACAGTATTGAACTACGATACGTAATTCTTATTAGCAGGATCCTATTAGTAAGAGCTAATTACCAAGGTTTTACTTAGCCTGCTCATGATTAAAGTCGCATTCGTTAGAATAGTTCAGTTTAGCTCGTCAACTAGCATGCTGTAGTTGGCCCGGTTCTAATTTTACATGGTTTAATTAGCATGGTCTTTTTATGACGTGGCTTAATTACCTCGTCCTTCCTGTGACTTGGTGTAATTAGCTTGTTCATGGCATCTCCTCGCCCAACTTGTCATGTACACCGTCCATCAAAAGGGCTAATTAGCCGGCCCGCACGTGCTCGGGTGCTAGCGGGCGAAGACAACAAAGACGACGCGCACCAGCCAAGCAGCGCGCTAGAATGTACAGCCCACGGTGCGTACAGGCTGATCACGAAGATTAACACGTGGCCTCGGGTTTAGCTGTGTTCGTAATTTCGTAGGACGCTCGGCTGTTGCTGATCTCAGAGGCCTTCGTGTGGATTATTCTAAAACAGTCTTATTGCAGGCATAAAATGCTTCAAATATAAATACACCGCTCCTCTAAAAATATCATCACGGAATGTTTCTGACACCTTTATTGAATGGGTGCACTTCTGCACTCGGTGCAAAGACAAATAAATGAAAGAAGATGCCTCTGGCTTGAAACCACCGCCCAACTTAGTCTACCGTCCTTAACGCGATGACTGGTTCCATCGTAAGCAATGAAATACAGCCCACTGAAGGGTGGATTTCAATTTTTCGTACTGTTGGATCGGTCAGAAGAGGGTATCGCTAGAGCTCGGGAAGATGCCGAGTTAAAGGAAACTTGACCAATTCTGCACAGCGCCCGAAGTAAGGTAACCGGCGTGCACTATAATTCAGTGCTTGCCTTTGGGTGAACTTAGAAACGGTTCTATCAGGTCGATGCATCTTCGAAAGGTGAGCTGGGGAATGCAACATGCGTTGGACAACCAGAGATGACGTTGGTAGGTCTTTTGTGACGTTGGTACTCGGTGCGACTGGCTACGTATGTGTCTGTTGCCTTGCGCCTTTTGGCCAAGTAAAGTCTTTCTTTGCTGCAATATAGTGCTAGTTTAGATCCTAAATGACCGGCAGCTGAATTATCGTAGAGCTTAGAAGGAGAGCGTAGAACTTCTGGCACCACAAGAAGATAACGCGCACCCGTAGCGGAGAAATTTCTATATAGCAGTCCATCTCGTATACAAAAACAGCTGGTTAAAGGCTTTTACAGCCACGAAGAGCAGTTGTAGAGTTGAATCCTCACACTGCCATCACGTTGATGTTGCAACACCTAGAAAATCTTGTTGTATGGTTGCAATTACGTGGTTGAACCTATCTGTACCACATTTTGTGGTACGGAGGGTCTGTCTGGAAAGACAATCAGTGTCAGCATTTCGTCGCCCGCTGTTGTACGAGACTGAGAATTTGTACTCTTGCAGACACAGAGCCCTTCGCGAAAGGTGTCCTGACGAGTCCTGGAGATTAAAGAGCCAGCACAGAGAGTGATGGTCGGTGACAATTGTAAACTGACGTCTGTACAGATAAGACCGAAGCCATTGAATAGCAAAAATAACAGCGGGACTATCTTATGCAGTTACGGTGTAATTACGCTAGGGTTTACTTAATGACCGACTTGCGTAGGCGATGATGTAATCTGTGCTACTCCAAAGTTGACCGAACACTGCACCAAGACCAAGGCCACGTGCAGCTGTGTGGATCTCTGTTTCCACGGTGGAACTGAAGTGTCGTAGTATTGGCAGTGACGTCAGCAAGAACTTTATCTGCCGAAAAAAAGCTGAACACTTAGGCGTACACTCGACTGGGGCGTTCTTGTGCAGGAGGCTTGTTAAGAGATAAGTGGCTTAAGCGAAGTAAGAAATGAATCGCCTCAAATAGGAACACTGGCCCAAGACACTCCGGAGTTTTTTTACAGATGTTGGTGGTTAAAATTCTTCAACAAACTGAGTCTTTGCCGGGTTGGGTGTTACGTCATTTTTGTGCACAAGATACCCCAGCACAAAGGCTTGGCGCTCACCGAAATGACATTCATTAAAGTTTAGAACAAGACAAGCCTTTTGTATTCTGCATAATACAGTGCAAAGACGCTCACTGTGTTCCTGAAATGTTCATCCGAGGATAACAACATCATCGAGTTAGCACATACATATCTCCTATTTGAAACCTCGCAGAAAGTTGTCCATAAATTGTTCGATGGTAGTGGGTGCGTTGCACAAGCCGAGTGGTATAACGCTGAGTTCAATAAGGCCATCAGGTGTTACGAACACCGTCTTTTTTATCATCGCTGTGCATTGAGATTTGCCTATAGCTGAATCTTAAGTCGGCGGAATAAAAGAAGAAAGCCGAATGAAGACAATTCAATGCATTGTCTGGGCGAGGAAGCAGATAAACATCTTTCCTTGTAATGCAAATGAGCTTGTAGTAATCAACATAATATTGCCAACCGCCGTCCTTCTTTTTCTCGAGAGTGACAGGTGTAGCACAAGGACATTCATACACCTGAATCACTCACTTTTGGAACATTTCTTTGACTTGCTCACTTATAGGGAAACCTCCGATAGGGGCCTCAAACGCTTGGGGCTCCAAAGAAATAGCATCGGCGCCACGGTGCATGCGCAAAACCCAAACCGCATTTGTGTTTTGCGTTGAGGACGCTATTTCTCAATTTTAGCAGGAGCCCCAAAGCCTGCCCCAAAAGCTTTGCGTCAGACAAACGTGATGGCAAACATTAAAGTGACGTCTCGCGGCCAAGACTAGAGTGACATAAAATAGGGTAGTGTCAAAAGCGCCAAAGTCGCTATTCGAAAACTCTGCCCTCCTGCTTAACCCGAAGTGTGCAGATGCAAAAAGATTTGGGGCCCCAGTTCAAAAACTCTCTAATTACTTTAAGTTCACTCGATGACACTCGGTACGGCTTCTGTCATAGAGGGTGTGCTGATCCGGTTTTTATTCGAGACGCTGGAATCAGAGACGACATATCGTTTGTGAGAACTGAAATACTTCTGAGTGCTAGAATAAAACGGCCAGTAACGTGAGGCTCTCACTCGTGGTAAGAGACTTGCTCACTATCTGTAGGAGTTTTGAGTCCAAAAGACTCGAACGGAAGGATTCGTCCGCAGAGGACGAATCCTTCCAGAATCCAGATCATCATTCAGCTACCGACACTAAGCAATGGGACACCAACCCGTTCTTCATGCAAGCTGAGTGTAGAGGTTCTGTTGCGGCGTCAAATGTAGTAAGAGCTGTACCAGAGCAAGTTACTAGAACGTGCCCGTACATGCTGGGCAACGAAGAAGGCACTTTTTTGACGCGGCGAATTCTCCACGGTTCCGGTCATGGGCTCTTGGTGTATCGAAAGCTCCTCACTTTGATAGTGAACTGTAGCGCCAGACTCGCGCATGAAATATATGCCTAAAATAACATCGTGCGCACAGATCGACGAAAAGGGCGGATTAAGTGGTAAGTATTTCGCCGCACAAACAAACATTTTCAGTACAAACTCCAACTGGGCACAATGTATCAAAATTAACGCTACAAAACTACTACATTTTGTTGCACGAAAACAAATTTTTGTCCCAGTAGATTTTTAACATCATGACTCATCACAGAAATTGTTGCCCCAGTATCTACAAGAGCCATAGTAGGAACATTGACAACACACACATGAACTTTGTTTTTCAACATAAAGACTGATGGAGGTATATCGGTTGGCAGCGCACTGTATCCATGGCATCACCCATATTGGTCGCACTGCCTAGCTTTCCGGTGGTAGTGACCAGAGGCGACGCCGCGGCAACAGCGACCGCGGAGTACGTGGAGCAGTCACTGGCGTGAAGTTGCGGTTGGAGGCTGGTGACAAGTTCCAGAAGTTGCCTTCGTGATATTTCTGACTGGAAGTTGGACGTGTTGGCCATCGGTTGATTGTTAGAATGATAAAAACTTGTGTGAAGCCACGTCTCGGAATCGCTGTCGGCGGTCACAAATTCTGGAAATGTGGCCTGGAACGCCGCACTTATAGCACCCATGAGGAGGCCGTAATGCGCGATGCTGCTTGAACCCCTCATTTACGTTAGTTGGCATCGGATATCTGCCCTGATTATTGCAATAACTGTATCCAGTTGTAGTCGGGTATCTAGTGTGGAGCCGCTGCGGGGTATAGGTGTTCTGTCACTGTTGCTCGTTGGCGAAAGGAAGCTGGTCTCCCGGCTCAGACTGAAGCACAGCTCGGAAGTTGTCCATCTTAAGCGCGTTGGCAGATGGTGACGACGAGACAGAACGTAGGCCAGGCTAGTTGCCTCAGGAGTATAGTCATTACTGCTGCAATGGTTTATTTCATAGCACTGGAGCAGCTCTTCCCGTAACGGTTCGTATTGCCGCTGAAAGGCCAGATGGGGGGGTTAGTATTGACGCTAGCTATATATATACAGTGTACCCGTTCGCTAAACAGCCAATATTCGGCGCTATACGACGCATCTTCAAAGCTTAGAAGGTATGGCAGTGCTTCATCACGTCGGCCAGAGATAATAAGCTCTCTTCAGAGATCAAGAACTGGTTCACATCCTCCGCTGTCCCTTTAGGAAGATAGCGTTTTCTTCGGACATACTGGGGTTCAAAAATTTAGAAGGCTTTAGGAGCTCCTCAATGTAAGTGCTGCAAGTCTCACCGAACATTTGAGCCCTATGAGACAGAGTCCGTTCAGCCCACTTCTTTTTGTTGTGGCCTTTTTAAAGCGCTTCTTCAATTCGTCTGCAAACGTTTCCCACGCGGTCAGCGTATCTTCGTGATTGTCTTACCACAGAAGGGCAGTGTTGATAATGGAGAGCACGACATACGATATCGAACGTCGGAGTCCAAGCTGTCAAGTTTTTTCACTCGCTTGTATTGCTTCAACAGCTCGTCCATGTCTTCCTCGCGCGTCCCAACGAATCTCGGCAGCGCCCTTCAAAGATGACAAGAAGCCACCGTCCTCGGGACTTTGGATTCCAGAGGCATCTCTCCGGTTGCGGTTGGTGGTAGTCGTGCCTGGCGACCCCTCCAACGAGTGCCAGGAGATGCAAATACCATTGTTAGAGATTCAGGGTACCCCAAACTTGACCACCCTGTCACGAGACTTCTAAACAAGGTTGAACCGAGGTTTATTTACACGGGACAGATGACAAGCGCATGCTTGTTGGTGCTATTGCACACCTATTGCACAAACAATAAGAAGCACGCTGGTACTGCGTATCGCTGTTTCTTCACCCTTCAGTTTGTTGTTGTTGTTGCTGCTGCTGTTGATTCACTAGATTGAACCCACTGTAACAATACGTAAAAAATAATTTATAGTGAAATAACACAAAAAGATAGATTAAATGCGATTATTGCATCGTTACAACTACACATACAAGTGCGTTGTGAGTAAAGACGGCCAGTGAGCCTAATTTCGCAGCATAGCGAGTTGCAAATGGCTCGGGTGGTTTCCGAGAGTCTACTCTACTTTGAACCGCATTGTAAAGGTTAATCAAAATAGAAATAATAGAAACGTAGTCTACGCGCAAGACAAACGAAAAAAAATTGCCCGCAGCTTCCCTCGGGGGAACACTGAGGAGGATGCGGAGCATATAATTGGTTAACGGGGGTGTTAAAGTGCGACTTACTTGGGTCGATGGCTAAATTGGTTAACGTGGTTGTAGGAGGGGGTGTTAAATGAGTGAACACGTACACACGTATGCGAAAGGGCGACGCTGGTTGATGGGACGTCGATCATTGTGTTTGTGGATTCGTTGGAATTCATTTCACCGCGACCTTGGACGTCGACGCGCCGTACAAAACCAACCGACGAGCGGCAACTGAGCGAGCGAGCGCCGACCTTGAGTATATATACAGCGCGACGGCGCATGCACTGTCAGCTGTTGAATGTTCTCGAAGCGCGACGGCGCATGCGCGTCCACTGGAGAATCAGGAGAATTGTAGATGTCGAACGCGGTGTGTAGAGGAGGAAGGGTGCACAGATGGTAGAGGAGTGAAGCGCGCGCGGTGTGTAGAGGAGGAAGGGATGCACAGATGGTGGAAGAAGGAGGAGGAAGCTTGCGGACGGCGCCGCACTACAAGCCTCGAGTATTAGATGCTCCGCATCTAAATTCTCACTGCTCCCAAATGGGCGTTCACCGGTAAAGTCAAGAATTACGATCGAGAAAGCTCAAGCTGTGTAGTATCTTGCTTATAGAAGTAAAACGTCATCATCGCTTATAGAACAAACACGTTTTCAAAAAATAAGAAGTTCATGTCAAGGTTCATGTGGATGTTACGACAGCGTGTATTTTGTGTTCGCTTGCATCCGGCAATATTGCCGGATGTACATATATTCTGGGTAAATATAAGCCAGCATGCAATGGGGTCGCTGAGTGCCAAAATAACACGTTAAACTAAATACAAGGGAACATAATATTCCCGCTGTCGGCTTATATATACCAGGAAAATAAGGCAGCATTCATTGTGATCGCCGAGTGCTGAATGGGCGCGTTAAAATGAATAGATACAAACATAAAATCACGCTGTCGTACCACATACACGAACCTTGACTTCAATTTCTCATTTTTCCAAAGTGTTTTTGTTTGTTTAAGCAAGACTAAATGTTATAAATGTATTAGTAGCAAAGAAATCGTGCTGGACAAGGTACAAAAAGGCTGATCCACAACATGTTGCGGGAAGAAAATAGTGGCGCAAAAACAATGTACGTAGTGCTATTTTTCTTGTACTTCTCCGAGCTATTTTTATCTTCTTGCCAGTCTTCGCTACCATCTTGGCACACGCGCACAAAAAAAAAAAAATGAAACCGAGGAGGTTACGCGCATCTAACTTTATGTGCTGCGACTTTCAGGACAGCCGAGAAAAGCAATTAGGAACTCGGGGTCCAGAACTGTGGAAGCCCACGCAGGTTTCACACAAGCTTCTTCCTGAAGCTAGAATTGAAATTAGTTCGCCATCTTGCTGCGAAGAAGTTTTCACATCTCTTCATGAGCTTTTTTCTTTCAGTGTTTACTTCGCGGTGCGATCAAGGACGCTGGGGGTTTTCGCTGTTGTTAAAAGCTATAGTGAGTGGCGTGCGTTTTGCACGCGTGAAAACGCATTGCGACCACTGTAGATACACGCAACCCTAAATTGCGCGCTCTCAAGCGTGACAAAGTTTTCACTGGAAGCAAAGGGCAATCTCGATTCTCAATTTTTCGTTGCCACACACGCCTTCGGATCCCAGACGAGGAGGAATTTACCAGCTTTTATATTCACCAACTGACCCTCAAAAGAAGGGAGTTAAAAGAAATAGAGAATCACCATGTTCCGGAAGAAAGATTGGTCTCCTTTTCTGCTCCATCTCGTGCCTCAGTGCTCTCAATTTCTCTGCTTCTCGTGCGTTCACAGCTCAGTGCTCACAGATTGTCCAAGTTCGGCTTGATATTTGAAGTCAGCAGTCTCCCTAAGGACGCATCGGGATTTTTGACGGGCTTCCTTTCGTATATTTAGTTATACACACCTCTGTGTTTCTTTCCAATTAGGGCTGTCAGTATCATTGTTTACTTTTTTCGTTGCTAAATGAACCTCTGTTTAATGCCTGTCTGGCTTTGTTTATTACGTGAGTCATTGCGCCCCTGGACACACACATTCGCGAGAGAACGATCAAGTTCCCCCCCCCACCCACCCCCACACACGAACACGCACAAGCAGGCAAGCAAAGAAAGTATCACACGCTGGAATTATGCGCGAAGAAAATTTGGACAGCTGAGTGTACTGACGAACGAGAAGCTGTGTGAACTTAATCTCAGCTTTATTTATGTAGTGGTCGCATCGCAGCAAAGTTTACTACATGGTGAGATCGGCAATAGCTGGGCTTATAGTTTGCGCATTCAAGGAAAGGCCGATTTCTCCGTTAACTATCCATGGAATACGTCATGAACTTCTTTCAGTGTTTTCGACTGAATACCACAAATACGATATTAGAGAGTATAATTTCAAGCTCTCTAAGAGAACCTATAGATATCTATCTTTGCCAGGAGTGCTGCAACGTAAAACCAGTATAGTTGCAATTTTATTCAAGCATTAAAAAGTTGAATTAATTTGTGGAAGCTAAAGAAAGCACAAGCGAGAACCGGCCCTTTTTTTTTCCCCCAAGATGATGTACGTGAATCGAAAAAAGGCAACTTAGTTCGTTCTAAGCGCGCTAAAACTTCTAGCGCTTTTGTGCCCCTGATTTTGGGCAAGCCGCACTGCACTTACCACTGGCCCATTAAAAATGAAGAAATGATACACACGGGTACCCAACAAGAAAGAAGATTTTTGGACAGACATAACGAATTTTCTCGGGAGACATTATTGAGCCGTCAGAAATAATGAACCCCAATGAAAAACAATGGGGTATGTTTTCAACTTTCCTGGTTAACTATTTGTTCGAATCGCGGTAGTGTTTCTTTTTATGTAATACTGAATCTGACGCTCTCCTTGATTGCAGGAAGACTTTTTTGTTTATTTGGGTAATGAAAACAATACCTGCTTTGACACGTCTTTCTTATCTTATTGTGTACCTACAACTGAGGAGCTTGCAGAAGTGGCCGCTGTTGCAGTTGGGCCGAGCACACGAAGCACAACCCAACGGTTTGCGACGAAAAGGTAAACATCTATAACAGATGTCCTGCAATGATAGTTAGCTTAGTGGGATAGTATAGGCTCAAGGGAGCAGACAAACGCTATACTGCCCCTCAAAATATTTATATACTCAAGTTACTTTGACCTCAACCGCCAATACAAATATGCAGCTCAAGATTTGTTATTCGTAATAAATTCAACATAAGAAAAAAATACGAGTAGCGAGTGTGGTATCGACCATCGGATAGCCATGTTGTACTTTTCTCAGAGTAGTATTGATTCCTTAGGGAGCTTGCTTTATATGGCACATAAACATTGTTTAGTGCTCGCACGTTAGTTTCGAACAGTGATTATTCACCGCAAGATCACTTGACAGGCAAGGGTTATTGATGTGGCTTTATAATTCGTTGCCATACGCGAAGGGGCAAATTAAAAGAATAGATAAAATCGAAAGTATTCGCGTGTTTTGGGCTACATAATTATGTGTGTAGTCCATAAATTTGATTCTTTGATTTGATGTTCACGCTGCTTTCGTTACATTAAGAGACTTACAAGAACAGTCTGAATAGCCAAAAAGATATTGAATAAATTTGACTTATTTCAAACATAAGAAGAGGTTTACCTTATAAGGACCATGATTTGATTCAAAGGTACTCCGGTTTCTTGGCACCTTAGTTTCGGTTACACCAGCAAAAAAAAAATGGCGCCATCTGAGCACACTGATGCAACAAGTTTCATTTTGCCATGCCAAATCTTTATATGAACATTTGTAGCCTCGATAAACATATGCTCAGAGAAAGAATGCTCAGAGAAAGAATGCTGAAGGGTTTCGACAGCATTTCCACCAAACGTCAGCTTATATATGTGTCGGAAAAATTGATGCGTCGAGTATTGGTACGCGTTGACGGACACTTGATGACTTTTGTGTTTAGGAAGGGCATAAAATTCATGAATGAAGAATGACCTTACGAAGCGTACAACGCACCCTGCAGCCAGGAAATTTCGGCTAGAACATTGGCACGTACTATTTTTTTCGCCCTCTAGTTACAAGGAAGGCAGGCCTAACACCGGGCATCCTAAATCATTTCATCGTAAACCACAAAAAGCCAAGAACTGCTATATTATTATTATAAATAAAATAATTTTTTTTAAAATAATGAATTTCTTTCGAAATAATGTTTATCGAGCGGTGGCAAGAACTTTGTATGCCTATATACAACAATTATATACCAGCTCTACATTTTGACGATCCAGTCTACCTAAGGCCCTGGTGCAAGCCATTCGTAATATTGTGTTGCAGCTGAAGGTACATGCGTGGAATCGCAATCAGACCAGTTGAAGAGTAATGACAACCATCGTACCCTTTGTGGCTCACTTTTATTCTACGTGGTCGCCCAAACTATCTCCCATCATTGCACTGATCAGCTCATGCTAACTGGAGGAAGGAGAAACGACTTTAAAAAAGTAAACATTTTATTTGTATTTTAAAGTGAGAATTTGCGAGAAATCACGACACGTATGCACAAAACGATTTCCCGCTATAATTGTTTAGATATTTGTAATCTAAAAAAAAGTTCTAATGCAGGGCATATTAGCTTAGGCAGTCAATAAGCGATGGCAAAACTCATGTTACAAGCGATAATCTTTCTGAGTTCAGCCCCTCCACGGTACACAACGAGTGCACAGAACAGAAATTACATATGTACTCCATGGAACAGGCTCCATGTCAAGTTAATGTCGAAACTTGGAGAACGCTTGAGCCTTTGGCCCTGCTGGTATTCCCCGCAAAAAAGCCCGTGCACATTGCCTTAATTGCTAGCATGGCTTTAGGTCTAAGTAAATGCCTCAAAATGCCGTTAGAAAACGAGCTGTAGTGGATGTAACACTGACTTTTCGAAACAAAGTTTCATACAATTATATATTCCGAAACTATTCTAGAATAACTACTGCCATCACAGTTGCCCAGTGACCACTACGCGATAATTGTTTCATTTGCGAATCCACGAAGGATCCACTACGTGTCCGTAAGGTAACACGCAAACCTACACAGCTGCCTATTTTGCTGATGCTTGTGAAGCTGAGGATGATTGAATATGTCTTAGCCCTTTTTAGGGGGTGGGTCTTTAAAACACCCACTAGTTGTGGAAATCACTTATTTTGACGCCAAGCGCGACCCCGTGTTTCTGTCACATACATGCTCTTTCCAATATGTATTACATGAACTCCCATAAAATGTGCGCGTGTGTGTGTGGGTGTGCGTGTGTGTGTTGTGTGTGGGTGGATGCGGTTTCGAAAAGTTCAAAGCAATAATGACTCTGTGCGACACGTACTTGCCACGCAAATGAGACATTGGGATTTCACACACGGAATATGGTTATTGCTTCTCTTATTGCACCTTTCACGATTTTTCGGTCATGAAAAAGGTGGTTTTTTCTGTTACAAACATCGCCGACCGACAATGGCGCCGACCCTGGAATTCTTCGAAACGACGTCTGTAATGCTATTGCATAAAAAAAAAAGTTTCCAGGGGGCCACCCATGCCAGTGCTGACAGAAACGTGAATTGGGCAATCAAGTAAAACAAAAAAAAAGCGGATATAGTTTAACGTAAGACACTGCTTTGAGCAGTGCCAGTAATGCCGAGAAAAGGTACTTAAGATCATGGAAGTAGATATGTCAGTTCAACACGATAGCACCTTATGCGGCATTAAGATACTCGTGATCTTTTCAGAAATAGTGTGCCTCTCTACAAACAATACTCGCTGTATGATAAGGCAAGTTCTTCATGTTACATGTAAACTCAATTTGATGTAATTGAAGCAGGTAGATGAAGTAATTAACCAATATTCTTCACTTTCGCATGCTGTCGATGGAAAATATAATTGCGGAGGATACATATTCAACTTTTTCTGCTGCTCCTTGGCCGTTAATGTTGCAACTAATGCAACAGAAAGGCTACAGACTGAGAACTCAGGATTTTTCTTTTTTAGGGCTACATTTACAAATCAGATAATTAAACATGAACGCCTTACACATTGAACGCTGTTAAACGAGTAGTGCCACCATTCTATTGTACGTGCGCATGGATCATAAGCGGCAACGTATTTATGAGTATTCACGCAAATTGCAATAGCCTCTGAAAACGAATGGACGACATGCCATCTCACACAAAGCAATATACAGAAATGAACGAAAATGCAGGTTTGAGCAGTTGTTTCTAATTCTGATGACCACGTTCTTAAATTTATTCTGATACAAATAGGACTGCCCACGAGCTATAGCTCAAAATGGTACGTTGGTTGTGCGTTGCGATCTATTACGACATATGACGTTATAGCAAAGAAAGGGCCGATAGAGGACTCGCGAAGCCACCTTTTTGTTCTCTACTTTGCCTGTTTTTTAAATACTATTGCACGCATCTACTGCAGTACACTTTCTTTCTAGATGCGAGCATACTGGCTCGTAAAACAAGACTATCCTTCTATTACACGCATCACAGAGCCTTGATTAGTATGACGTCGCTGTCTACGATTACCAGGAGCACTGAGGAGATGAACCTGGCCATCTTCCTTAGTCGGTTTACGCCTCATAAAACGTATTTGGGAAATGCCATTGGCAGGGTTCAACGTCCACGAGGTGGAAAGCGGCGTAATCAATTTCATTGGCCCAGGAAAGAGGCACACTCTGTCAGACCCACAACAAAACTGAAAAACGGGCTAGATGGCTTGACTTCAATGGGCAACTATTTTCACGCAGTAAACAAAGGCAAAACTTAAATTGATGCGGTGGTGTACGCATTGTTTTTTTTAGTTTTCCCATCGCTAATCGAGCGCAAATAGTTCAACAGTGGCACGCGCACACGACAAATGTTCAGATGAAAGTACGCTAAAACAGCTGTGCCATCAGGCAAGGAAAGAATGATAGAGAAGACAGCGAGAAAGTGCAATCAACGGCGGTGTATATCAGAATCACTGCCATATATATACACAACAGAGCAAGGAAATCGCTGGTATGACAGTATCAACTGGGCATACACTACACGCCCACTGCTTTTAATTAAGGGTTATCAAGTTAGGCCGGAGGATCGAGTGTAACAACACAGTGATTCAGAGAAGAGCGAACGGTTTATTCTCATTTAAGGGTGGCTAGTTTCTTTTGTTACGTGGCGTAACTGAAAGCGTATAATCTGTAATTGTGGGGAAAGTGTAGAGGCATTTACCTAAACTTTTTTTGTCTGTCTTTTTGTGTTCTCCCTTTTCCCGCGCTGATTTTGCTTGGTGATTGGTCATTCCCCGAATAAGGTGACTTCCAACCCATAATGCTAAAGTTCCTTCAACGCTACAAAACTGAGCGCCTTTGTTGACTGTTGAATTCATTCTAAACAAACAGCCAGTTGGCTCGTTTTGTTTGAGAACGAACAAGCAGTACATTTATAGAGCAACCGTGGCATTGTAGGACGTAATCACTACAGACGCGGTGTAGTACACGAAGTAGCTGTGGCGAACGATCGGGTGTCACTTCCAGGTCAGCGCGTCGACCTCTCTGTTTACGTCACACTCCACCACTAACGCGGTATCTCACTTTTCTTACGAGGGAGTTTCGAAGGGCCTACAATGTCCGTCGCGTGTTGTCTCGACACGTAATCACACCAGAAAGCTTACCGGTTTTCGCTCGCGTTGCTCATGGCACGTGGTGAGCCCCCTAGTAAACCTACTGCACGTGGCCGCACGCTCCCATTGTAACACAGGCCTGGCTATTTATGTAGAGTTGCACGTATGGGGTGTGTTCGGCAACTGAAGCGCAGCCGCGGGAGCGTTGGCACTTAACCTGATTAAGCCTCACCAGCCCGCGATGAAGAAAGACAAATTAGGCACCGCGTCTGCACGCTTTAGCACCGGTTTCCCGACGCCTGGTGCTGGTGGATGCAGGCTCCATCTTCATACGCGGATAATGTTAACGAGGCTAATAAATTATGCTTCGCCTGCAGACAAGACGAAGCGACAACTTAGCATAAACAAAGGAGTGGAATATAATGTGCAATTGCGTTCAACGTATTTGCTTAGTTTCGTGCGCCTTATAACGTGTTTAATATTGCAGTTTCCATTGCACGACCGTGCATGCAACCCATACTCTGGTATGATATTTTAGCCGCGCGCCTTGTGTCGTAATGTATTCAAGACACGGGCAAAAATCACTCTAGCATAGCGAGTTTATTTCTTCTTCTTTGATTGATACGCGGCGGTTTTTTCGATTTCTATATCAACTACAGCTAGCACCGGTAATATGTCGAAATTTTTTTTCCGAAGGTGACGCTGCTATTTTTTGCTAGAGTTTCTGGCAATTTATGAATATTTTAGAATCATTTCTTTCTCCTTGAACACGAGTGAAAAAAAGAAGAAAAGAAGATTTTGTAAAAAAAATTTTGAATATATGCACGCATTCCACAATGTACACGCATACAGCCCATACATAAGACTTTTCCGAAATGAAACACAAAGCAGTGTCCCAAGAACGTGCATTCCTGTACGCGAAAGTGATGCGTATACCCTGCAGATGCTCTAATTAGCGCGT
>WOVY01007187.1:0-67319 GCA_013436015.1 Rhipicephalus annulatus
CTCAAGTTCTCCAGTGTTCATTACAGCAGTGAAGCTGGCATAGCTGGCTCTCATGCAAGACATAGCGAAGCTTTTCGTTGTAAGCATTCTTTTACTGACGATATAAATTTTAACAGCATTCAGGTGAAATGCCATTCTGATGGTGCGTTCCGCCGGACCAAAATAAAGTTATTTTTCTCCCTTCCTATTTCCTGGCACATTCTCAAATTCTCAGCTATGATTTCATTTACCCTGTTTTTTTTTCGCAGAGTAGGACAAAAAGCAGGACCACCATTTATAAGTTGAGATCAAGGTCTTTCTAACATCACTCAATATTTGTTATCTATCCCCATTCACTTTGTCAATGACAACACAAAATTTTCTGCTGCATGGCCTCACATTACCAATATAGCAGACTACTCAGCCCACACAACATTGCAGTTGAACATTGTTACCATGTGCTGAATATTCCCGCATAAACCACGTGTGTATTTCTTCTCTTTTTGGTAGTGAAAGAGTAGGCTTTTATTAAATTGGGCGTATCTCTCTATGTGATGTAAGCACGTATTTTCGTTGTATTCCATAGAAAGCTCGAATTCTCATATGTGTCTTGCGATGAAAATGGGCCGGCCAATGAGTGCTCCTCGTGCAATAGCTATCTGTATCCAATATGTGCGTGTAATGAATCCTAACAGGAATTGAGATCACTTCGATACGTCTCGAAATTATAGACCGGAACAGGGCATTGGTGGATGAACAGACCGTGATTCACTGTAATTAACTTTCTGCAAAAAGCAAACAATCCATAAAAATATTCATTTTGTTGGAAACTAGAAAGCGATATAGTGCCCAGATTTTTATAGATGTGATAATAAGTAATCAAAATATAATTGTCAAAAATACCAGTGAACGAAAAATGGAATGAGTTTACTTTTTCGTCCCTTTTTTTTTCTTCACGTTGACATTACTATGACTTCTAACAACACTGCCCATCCTTGGTGTCATCCGTTTCTGATTCTCATTATTACGGTGGTCAAGAAACAAAACACAAAGCTTAATTTCACAATTTACAAAAGTCATTTTACTACCATCAAGTTGTAATCTACAAGGGTTCATTTTTTAAGCTCCACCAAACTATATCTTTGTCAGACAGCGAGATTGTATTCCACTTTCGTGCTTTAAAGCACCTGCGTCAGTTGAATGGATTCTGATGTACATATAGAGAAAAAGTAAGACTCGCAATTGAAAATGCCGTGAGCTGATTGGTGAAAGCAACGAAACGCAAGCAGTGCTGTTGACTGATGAAATCGAAGGAAATTTTTTTACAGTGATAGCTTGTGACATATCACAAAAAGGGCAGATTCTTGCGCCGTAGTTGCCCGCCGCTGTCACCACAGGTGTACCCACTATCACACAATATAAGAAAAAGCCAACAAAGTAATTAATATAATTTGGCCACATATCTGCGTGATTTCTTGCAAAGAATGTTCGAAAACGGTAGTTTTGGGTCCGGAGACATGAAACAAAATGTTTATTTGTCGTTCTGCGCGAGGATATTGGCCAGTGCAGCATCTCATTTCGCGCCATCATGCAGCGTTGTGAAGAAAAAAAAAGCCCTTACAAACGGAGATGTACTGGTAGGTGGCAGTACCAAGTCGTTTCACTAGGTAGCCTACATGACCGCTCTCTAGTTTCAACGAAGCATAGGTAACACGTGCTTTTTTGTCGTTAGCATCGCATGGTCAGCGCAGCGTAGTAAGTGCCATGGGTAGAATTAGCTATGTATGTATTTTCTAAATAGAGAAACACACCATCTAAAACTTACGTATCACGGGACATCTTAAATATGCATAATTTTTGCTTTTATATTTAAATTGTTTGCAAATATGAACGCAGGTACCCGGTCAAGATAGGTGGGTGATGCGCACAGGCCTAAACTTTCGCCGGCTGGCTAAATCGTTGCACACACAGACCAATGGACAGACAGAAGGGAATTTTCGCGTTGAAGTAGGCCAACAAAGATAAAAGAAAGAGAGAGATTTTTAAGCCTAAAGAGTTCAAAACTATAAGGCTATCTTGTGCCTATGTTTACTTTAAACATTTAGTGAATTAAATTTTTTTGAAATTGCTATTGACCCACTGCATCTTTTTCAGCGAGTAGGCGCAGTAACGTGCGTGCTTTTGTAGTTCCTGACTGTATGTAAACAATGAAACCATTATGATTATCACGAGCTCTAACGTCATCACTCACCTCCTGGATATGCTGTGAGTTTTTTTGTGCCGATAAACCAACTGTTTAAAATGCACTAACTACAGTTGGGAAAATTCCGTGTTGCTTCAGGACCTCGTTTAAACTCCTCAAAAAAGTTCAGGATTAAGATTTCACTCGTGGGGCAGTATGCCGAACCAGTTTGCAGGCATTAGTTGGACGGACATTCTACGGAAGTGTCCTGGAGTGCCTTTACAGATGCGTATTGATTTAGTGCACGCTACTGGAAAGAACGCGTCCCTATGCTAGAGCGGCAGATTATTGCATTGATCCCATATGAATTTTTAAGGTTCGTTCGAGCCCAAGCATGTGATACGTTTTTAGAAAGAAATATTTACTATAGGTATAGGTTGCAGCCTATTAGTTAAGCGGTGCTCTGTGTGCAACGTTTCCATCGTATTTTCGCAACTTTTGTGTGCTCTTCAATCTTTCAGTCTATGTGTCGCGACAACATAGTTAGGAGAGTGATTCATAGAAGGTTCGGATCTATAAGAAACAGTTTCGCAATTGTTGTTTTGATAGTTCACAACCCATCATTCATTCGTTCTTGCAGGTTAAACTTGTTAATTTCTTACCTGACATTGTTATTTCTTCAAATTTCTCTATGTGGCCATACTTGTGGGGATCTATGGAGGAAGTTCAATCAGCACTTCGATTTCTTGAAGCCCGCTTTTCAATGAAATATTTGTATACAGTTTCTTGCGAGACACTACATAAAGATTTGCTATCGATATCTCGGTAACACCCTAGATTATAATTTCAATCTCACAACCAGCGACGCCGCCTACACCGCGATTTCTGCAAAACGAGTTCTTCAGAGTTTTCGCATAAAAGAGCTCAAAACAAGATAGCGTGTAGCGCTATCCAGTTCCACGCTGGCCGGGCAGTTTTCTTTGTACTTTTAAGTACCAGTGGGAAAAGAAGTATGCATTGCTTACTTCTCATCTTTTTTTTAGGGGCGAAGCTCCTTATGGCGTGGCTTGGGCGTCCCTCGTATGTAACCACCTGTGGCACATACCCGAAATAGGTATAACACTTGACCTCCAAGGTGGTGCCAGTGAGAGATTTCTTCTGTGCGTTGTTTAACAATAAAAAATAGTGCTCAATGTACATGCCAATAGCTGCTAATGGGGAATGAGAGACATGAGCATTCGGCTTTTAGTCAACGCGCACGCTGCAATCCCCATTAGCAGCCATTGGCATGTACATTTAGCACTATCGGACAAGAAAGGGATGCTACATTATACTCGCTGGGTGTAACCTCCTTAGCTTTAGAAAAGTTTAGCGAGCGTTGAGCCGCAGTGCCATGAATACAATGAACTTGTATATACCATGAATAAACTCAAGGTGGTTAAAAATGAGAAGTAGATACGAAGCGCAAGCCGTAAGAAAGTAAAAGCCGAATTCTCCTGTCTGTCATTTCTCATTAGCAGCCATTGGCATGTAAATTGAGCCCTATCTGACTGGGAAAGGTTGCTACGTTATACTCGCTGGGCGTAACCTCCTTGGTTTTCGAAAGGTTTAGCGAGCGTTTGGTCACAGTGCCATGAATACAGTGAACTAGAATATACCATGAACTCGAGGTGGTTAAAGGTGGGAAGTGGACCCAAAGCGCAGGCCGTAAGAAAGGGTGCGTGTGCCACCTCTCGTTTAGTCCTTGGAATGTCCGCTGGATGGCGGTGCTTCTATATGGGGAATATATGATAAAAAGATGCGAGATGGTGGGACTTGGAGTGTTGAATAGATGAACGAACGGACCTACAAACAGATGCATGGATGGACGCATGAACGGACGCAGGGGCGGATGCATGAAAGAACGCAGGGACGGGCGCACAAACAGACGCATGGACGGTCGCACAGACGGACGCATGGACGGACGAATGCTTCACCCCACTCTCCATCATTCACTCCGTGGATATGCTGCCATTTTTTTGCGAAAATTTATTTTTTCGCTTCACTTTGCAGTTTTTTGTAATACTTGGAAGTACTGCCTCGCGTTTAAACTAATGTTGTCGCAATCATAACACAGTGATGACCTTAGAAAAAAGGCCGGAAGCGCATCACAAATTTTATAATATCAGAGGTGATGGTCCACGTGTCGGCGTTAATGAAGCTCACAGGGTCCCCAGTGTATTCACCTCGCATTACTCAAGAGCGAAAAAAGTCTTCGCTTAAATTGCCATCGGTGTGTTGATTCTACCGCTGTACACTCCAAAAGCGACAAGCCCCCGCAATGTGGTTCGGTGATGCCTCCTGAAGGATCCGAGGCAATTTACCTAGTTCATGCACAGCCTCTGTGATAGTCTCACTTTTTACCAAGCTAGAAGAATGTTATTCTTGGCGTCAACTAGGGACGCTACGTCACGTGACGAAAGAGCGATGCCGCGTTCAAGTAATAATAGAGAGTTTTAGTACTGCGTACGCTGCGTACGTGGCGGCGTTGCGTACGTAAGGACGCCACGTTCTGCATAGTGCGCACGCGCAGACTGCAACGCGCACGTATCGCATAACGTACGCAGACGCTACGTACGCACGCATGAGATGCGTGCGTGCGTACGTATGAGGTGATCGCGCCACTCTCGAACAAGTTCGCGACAGCGCGAGACTTCGTTTCGCAAAATGGGGGCATTGAAGGCAAGCACCGACCGGCTCTGTGGCTTAAGATATGGTCATAATCTGGCTCTAACACTTGGATTGGCTCACATTGGCTATCAACAACACGCGCTTCTATTTTGATCTACCACATAACGCAACACGCTTCACGCTCGTCACGTACGCGGGCACAACGGCGTACTAAAAGCCGATTACTGGCAAACGACGCCACGTAACGCAAGGCGCTTGCGTAATGCGTACGTAGCATCATTCCGCAGTACTAAAACTCTCTAATAAAGTTGTAAATTGGGTTAATTTGCGATGATAGCATGCGGTAACACCTGTTCTGTGATGATCATTTTAGGCATCACTCATTCCTGATGAGTGATACTTAAAAGGAAACGGAGGAAGTACACTTAGTTTAGAAAGAAAGACATTTTAAATAATCTATCAAATTTCCACTTGTGTAAGTTACATAAATGCTCATCCTCTCCTGCGATAAGATCGTGTACTGACCTTGCGCAGTACGGGACCTTTATTGTTTGGCCTCCACCACAATGCGACGGTCTCCGCCGGAATCGAATGACGCCGTAGGGTCCGTAGCCCAGCAGTAAACCGCTGAGGCATGAGGCGAACACATTTGAAAGTGAAACAAGCTAGAAAGCTGTGTGTGTGTGTGTGTGTGTGTGTGTGTGTGTGTGTGTGTGCGTGTGTGTGTGTGCGTGTGTGTGTGTGTGTGTGTGTGTGTGTGTGTGTGTGTGTGTGTGTGTGTGTGTGTGTGTGATTAGGTTTATATATGAACAGCATGACATATAGACGTTCTTATGAGTGCGAAAAGGGTCGGTTGTTATTCAAGTTCTGCCGTATCAGCAATGAGGTAATCAATAGCCTCCGGGCACCCAGACGCCCTACTATACAGTAATTAGGAGCTTCGCTATTCTTGTTATAGTATACTAAGCTGTACAGGAAATCCAACTGATAGATTAGTTTTCTCGTGGAGCTCTTACACTAACATTACAACTAACTTCCAGTGCAAATTACACGCTGTTACAGCTTGATATTTTCTTCTCAAAAATTATTTCTTTGGTTCGCTTCCCAAAGAGGATTTGATTGAACGATATGTGCGGTTTAACGTCCCACAACCACTATATGATTATGAGAAACGCCGTAGTGGAGGGCTCCAGAAATTTCGACTACCTGGGGTTCTTTAAAGTGCACCCAAATCTGAACACACGGCACTACAACATTTCCGCCTCCGTAGGAAATGCAGCCGTCACAGCCGGGTTTTGAACCCGCGACCTGCGGGTCAGCAGCCGAGTACCTTAGCCACTAGACCACCGCGGCCCTTCCCAAACAGGACCGCTTATAATTGCATGTTTCGGATTTACGTATAAGTGCGTTGCAAGAAACACTTTCTCATCAATATATATATTTATCCAAGAGTTAATTTACAGGACGTTTTCGATTTCTCCTGCCTTGATCCTGGGATTTCAAAGTATCGTCCCAGACAACCACTGTCTACTTAAAATGCTAATCCGAATTCAAAATCAATGCTTACGATGAAACAGACTACGAATAACCACCCAATTCTTAAGCTTCTGCTGAGCACAGTATTTCAAAAAAAAAGAAAAGGGCGTCAGTTTTAGCGCACTGCACAATTTGTTGTGCGGGTGGCAAACATGCAATTGTTGATGCCTGATCGAAATATATATAAACATTCTGGAAGAAATCTACAGGGGATCAACTGCTACCATAGTGCTTCATAAAGACAGCAACAGAATACCAATAAAGAAGGGTGTAAGGCAGGGGGACACAATCTCCCCAATGCTATTCACTGCTTGCTTACAGGACGTTTTCAGAAGCCTAGAATGGGAACAGTTAGGGATAAGAGTTAATGGAGAGTACCTCAGTAACCTGCGCTTCGTCGATGACATTCCATTGCTGAGTAACTCAGGGGACGAATTGCAACTCATGATTACGGAGTTAGACAAGGAGAGCAGAAAGGTGGGTCTTAAAATTATTCTGCAGAAAACGAAAGTAATGTACAACAACCTCGGAAAGGAGCAGCGCTTTGCGATAGGTAATAGTGCCCTTGAAGTTGTAAAAGACTATGTCTACTTAGGGCAGGTAATAACCGCAGAGCCTAACCACGAGATTGAAGTAACTAGAAGAATGAGAATGGGGTGGAGCACATTCGGCAGGCACTCTCAAATTATGACAAGTAGATTGCCACTGTCCCTCAAGAGGAAGGTATATAACAGCTGTATCTTGCCGGTACTTGGCTACGGAGCAGAAACCTGGAGACTCACAAAGAGGGTTCAACTTAAATTGAGGACGACGCAGCGAGCAATGGAAAGAAAAATGGTAGATGTAACCTTGAGAGACAAGAAGAGAGCAGAGTGGATAAGAGGACAAACGGGAGTTAATAATATCATAGCTGCAATAAAGAAGAGGAAATGGACATGGGCCGGGCATGTAGCACGTAGACAGGATAACCGCTGGTCATTAAGGGTCACCAACTGGATTCCCAGAGAAGGGAAGCGGGGTAGGGGAGACAGAAGGTTAGGTGGGCAGATGAGATTAAGAAGTTTGCGGGTATAAATTGGCAACAGCAAGCACAGGACCGGGTTAACTGGCGGAACCTGGAGAGGCCTTTGTCCTGCAGTGGACGTAGATAGGCTGATGATGATGATGATGATGATGATGATCAGCCACGTAAATCAAAGCACTGACATTCAGTAAGGAAATGTTAACTCTGGCTTCTTAAAGCGAATAATGTTATGTCTTATGAATCAAGAAATTTTCGCGTTATGTCAAGACCGCACAATTATTTGTGCAAGTTTCCGAATAGCGGAGAAAAACCGTCAAAGTCACAGAATACTCTGGCGAATGTATGTGCGGCATTGACGTTCTAAGACCTCATGACCTCAATATCACGTGATGACACTTTGTGACACCTGCTGATCCTCAGGTCGCGGGATCGAGTCTCGGTTTCGGCGGCTGCATTTCCGATTGAGGTGTAAATGCTGTAGTCCCATGTGCTCATATTTGGGCGCAGGTTAACGAACCCCAGGTGGTCAAAATTTTCGGAGCCCTCCCCTACGGCGTCTCTTGTAATCAGATGGTGGTTTTGAAACGTCAAACCCCACGTATCATCACCACCGCTTTGTGATGCATTCTAGTGATGGCAGATAACTTGACTACATCTGTACGAGTTTTTACAACAGTATGAGGTCTTGTAATTTGAGTTCACTAATATACATTATGATATGACATTGTCGCTACATCGAAAATGATCTGATACCAAAGAGAATGAGTGAGATGCAGATAAACTAATAACGCTGGAGAAAGTGTCAAAATATCGCCGCAAGAGCGACGCGATGAATGCGATAGCAACAACGAAACAGTTCTGCCAGTGCTGCCAAGGCCAATGTCGACGTAGATGCCGACGCCAGCAGCGAAATACAGCCGTGAGTTTTCATATAATTGCTATCTAAGTAAAATTCAATTTACTATGCATTTTATTTTGCCATTTATTGTGCAGAAAAGTCATTACGCAAGAAAACTTCGCGTTTTTCAAGTATCATCCAAGACAGCGTTGACATCCAAAAAATATCCTTTGTACAGATTGTCGATCCCTCTTTTTTTCCCATCTCTCAACAAATCGAGTACGCACCACTATCACCTTGGCCGACATGCGTCCTTCAAGCAAATAAAGCGGAAGTTTCTAGTTGAAGAAGAAACCAATGAAATCAATATCCAGCACGGTATTTTTCTTTGGCTACCATGCCCTTATCTCACCCGCTCCCCGTGTTTATCAAGTAACATAACACACAAAAGAGAACCCTTTAAATTTGCAGACCACGACTTCCCAATCGATCGAATATGGGGCCCTTCACAGTCCTTTCATTTCAAAACAAGCAGGTAGTGCAGTTGGCACTTCCATTGCCTCTGAACATGTAACACTTTCAGCTCTGTCTCATCAGCAATTAAAGCTCATTTTGCGTTGTACGTTTTAACGAGCAGTTTGCAGATTTTTTATTCGAAACAGTCTGCCCGATAACATTTTTACGCGACAGCGTCAGAGAGCTCGTGTCGCAGAAATTCCGCCGTTGGCATCGGCATCATTGTGAGCGAAAATTTGTCTGTAAGTGAAAAATCGAGAAAGAAGCAAATGAAATAAAGCATAATATTTTCAGTCCCATTGTGGACTGAACCCAGGCCGTTCACGTGGCAAGCAGGTCCCCTACCAAAAACCCACGATGTTACTTGCAGCTGCTTCATAAAAAAACACTAAATAAATGCCATCTAGTGGAAGGAGACTCCCTAACACATTTTGTTTGACCGGTGTCACAACGAAAACGAACCCATTCGGCGATTTGTAGTTGCATCTCGGAAGCCGTAAAACTACATCGAAAAAGGCCGGAACAGTGCAGCCATGGAACTTTCAAACAGCTCTAAACAATGGAAACTATGTCCATCTAGCAGGAAACGTCTTATTCCTTTCCAGAGGAATTGATCAAGCAAACAGCAAACGCTACATAATGTGTTGCCATATGTGAGGCATTGTGAGACTCCTCATTACCTCCTAGATGGCAAGTGCACGGCGTATATCTTGGAGGACATGCGACTCTTGCTTTAGATCAAAGACCTGTATGTACCATTCGCGCGCACGCGCTGGTACAATATACTGTGTGCGTGCGTGTGTTCAACAAAACATAATAATAAATATGCACTGAGTGGTTGAAGGGCGCACTAGGGGCCAGATTTTGCTATCGTGTTCAACTCGTAAAGGCGAAGCTTAAGGGTCCTTCAATTAAAAAAAACTGTCTTTTTTGGGGACCTTCGACGTGAAAATATTGGGCTGTCTTTCTGTACGTTTGTCTGTTTGTCCGTCCTTAACGAAATCTAAACGGCACCAAGCGATACCCTAAATGCCCGATTCCATCCACAACGCCCACCAATATTGTTCAGGCTTCAGCGTTCATGATTGTGTGATTGTCAATTGAAAAGCAATTATTGCGCATATCTGAGGCACCATAACAACACGTCAATATTCTGTATGTCTTTTACTAGAAACGGCATACGTAAGTAATTCTGAGGACCGTAGCGTGCATCACACTGCGCTGATTATGCAGCGCTTGCACGAAAAGGCAAGTGTTTCCAAGGCTTTGCTAAGACGATATGGTGGTGATCTCTATCCGTCGCCTTGCGTTCTACATCTTATCACCTCCGAGACGGTCGCGCATGCTACGCGCTGTGTTTTCCAAGATAACTGCCAGTTAGCGCTAACGTCTCACGCGTGACGTGACTTGATGGCCCCGTTCGCCTCCACTGCATGCACGAGGCACTCTACCGAAGCACCTCCCGAATACCACTCACCGATTTTCTTGCTCAGAACATCACATAAACGTTTTGTGCACTCTCTCTAGACACAAGAATATCGTCTTTCGGCGGAATTTGCAGTAAACATGCAGATACAGGGACTATTTTTTTTCTACGTTCTCGTCGTTTTCTTTACGCGTACATATTATGATACATAGCTCCGAATTTTCCTAAATGTTTAAGGCACTTTTTTGAAAACTTCTTCCGTTTAGCCCAAAAATATTGCCACGATGTGGACATTTTGTGGACGATATACATTTCGAACGAAAGCTTCGAGTGAGTAATGCGGACGCTTTCGCAGCGTTGCTCAGCAAATAAAGACAAACTTCGCAAGACAATGCTTGTGGAAAGAGAACCAAACTGGAAAGAGAAGCTGAAAACATTTCACTCGCTCAATTGAACGTAGTTTAAAGCATACTACGCCTTACACAAAAAATGCAGTCATACGCGACTGCTTCATCAACTCGATTCACTTTCAAATATATTGATTACATTGAAATAATCCACAATTTAAGCTTCTCAAGCAATATCATACAGTAAAAGGTATACCTTATGTGGTTTGAATACGCAGCATAGAGGCAGAGTATCACTATAGTGTTCAACTTTCCCGCTCCCTCGTGTATGGTAGCAAGCTGGAATTAGTCTAGTAAACCTCCCTCCCTTTATGACATTTTTTTACTTCTCTATCTCTCTCACAGGCGAAACATAACAGTTCACCTATTTTCTTCCTTTTTATTGTAGAATCTGGCATTGTAGTTTGCTGCTGCGATACTTACTATGTTCCGGTTCTCTCCGTATTTCTCGTTTTGGTTGGATAGCCAAGAACTTTCGATTTCTTACGGTTGCGAAAATTTTTGAACAGACCAGTACATTCATTCTAAAGGAACTGAATACGAATCGTATAGGTATCGTAAGTAGCAGCAGTATACTCGTAACTAATACAAGTTTCGCTTGCACTACCTTGAGACGAAATAATCCGAACACAAATCCAGAAAAACACCATGCTCCGGCATTATTCCGAAGGTAACAGTCTATAGTCGGAACATAATATTGAGGAAGGAGCCTGTCATTGGTAGTGTTTTGAAAAAAAAAAAAAGATCGATATGAGATTTCATCTCCTATAGTTGTCTCGCAAGTCATAGTTTGAATGTTGATCTGTTTATTTTTTTTTTATTTTGTCGTCTTTATACATTCACCCCGAATCACACAGCCACTACATAAATTTTTTCCTATGTTCTCTTTATAACGAAGTGCTGGAATAGCGCAATTTTAAGTATTCTGCTGCAAAAACGCCCGTTCCGAGCAAAGTAAAAATATTTGAGATTTTATCCCCACATTCAGAGTGCCACCGATCTTATAGCCACTTCTAGCTATAGTGAAATGCATCCACCACGGCGTTGTTGCCGAGCAGAAAGGGCATTCGCGCCCGTTGACATCAAGCGAAAGTGAAGTGCATTCAAATGTGCGGCCATCGAATATACCGCAACATCTGCCTCGAAAAGTGCGTAGAAGGGTCACATGCTCACGTGAGTGCGAATGACATGAGGGCATCAAAAAACAAAATTGTCGTTCAAGGCCCGACCTACTTCACTTCGCAGCCCTCCGAGCGGAATAGCAAAGGTGTTCGTTGGCATGTTTTGATCGAATAGGGGAGCAATGAGAGTGAATCTAAGTTCAACGAGCGCCTTGTGCTTGGATCGACTCACGAACGGCTGGTGCAGTGGGCCCACACCCCTTTACTACATTTCACTCATAGCGAACTTTCGTATCCTGTACGGCTTTCTTACGAGGCGTAATTCACGTGAATCAATTGTGTTCTATGTGTACTTCGTGGTGCGACTCTGTCCTTCCAATAGAAAGAAAAAGAACAAAATAGAACCAAGGGTGAAATAAAACGTAACGACAGCGTCCAAAACAAGACCACCGAACAAAGATCTCCATGATGACCTTTCTTGTCGGCCACAGTCAGGTCACTTTTGTGCCTTCTTTTGTTTTCATGAGTTTGTGCATTCGCTGGAAGCTCAGCTCTCGAGAGCTCTTTGCTGGAAAGGTGAAACAAAATGGCAGCACATCCACGGTATGAATGATGGAGATTGGGGCGAAGCATCCGTCCGTTCATTCGCTCTTGCTTGCGTCCGTCCATGCGTCCGTCTGTGTGACCGTACATGCGTCCATCCAACCATCCGTGCGTTCGTCTGTTCATGCGTCCGCACGTCCATCTGTGCGTCCGTCCCTGCGTTCGTCCATGCATCCGCCCCTGCTTACGTCCATGCGTCCATTCTTCCGTGCAGCCATCCTTGTGTTCGTCTATGGATCAGTCTGTGTGTCCATTCGTCCATCTAGTCAACATTCCATGTACCACGATCTCACATCTTTTCATCATATATTCCGCATATAGAAGCACCGCCATCCAGCAGACATTCCAAAGACTAAACGAAAGGTGGCACACGCACACTTTTTTACGGCTTGCGCTTCGGGTCTACTTCCCACCTTTAACCACCTCGAGTTCGTGGTATATATACTAGTTCAATGTATTCATGGCACCGCGGCCCAACGCTCGCTAAAGCTTTCTAAAACCAAGGAGGTTACGCCCAGCGAGTGTAACGTTACAAACCTTTCTTGTCAGATATTGCTCAATGTACATGCCAATGGCTGCTAATGATGAATTAGAGACAAGAAAATTCGGCTTTTAAATAACGCGCACGCTGCGATTTTTTTTATTGTTCAACAATGCACAGAAAAAATCACCCACCAGCACCACCTTTGAGGACAAAATCTAAAGCTGGTTACACACTACGACTACTAATACTACTACGAGGGACGAACGGGTGCCGCTTTAAGGAGGTTTGCCCTAAAAAATCAAGACGTGTACGTCATGATTGTCATGACTAACATTTCATGATCTTGCTGCTTTCGCAGTGGTTTCGTTTGCATGAAATATTGCGAAACTGGTAAGGTATGACATGAGTGCATGGTGAACAAAAATGACACTCTCTAACTTGGAAATCATGACATGCATATCTTGTAGTCCTGAATAGACGCCACACACATTCGGCGCCCACAGTTGATTCACTTGCTTCACAAATATACCGTATTTTGTATTACAGGAGGTGAATGGTTGACGAAGGTGTGTGTAACTGATGCAAACATAAGAAACATGAGATGCTTGTCATGGAGCAGCATGACTACATGCCACGCTCATGATGCGCTAGCGGCTATCCCTATAGCTTCACGTACATCAAATCTAGTATTACATGACGCTAACGCACGATGAAGGAAAATGACACGTCCAAACGTGATAATCATGACAGACTTGTCATGCAAAACTTGACGAAGGTATACGCTAATAGTGCATTCGTGGTCGTTTCGTTAGCTAGATATATACCGAATTGCGTGTTACGTGATGTCAATGGATGATGAAGATATATGACTGGTGCAAACAAGATAAACATGATATGTCTGTCGTGTAAGAACAAGACAACGTGCCACGCTCATGATGCGTTCGTGGCTGTTTCGCTAACTGTACATATACCAAATTTCGTATTACTTGATGTCAATAGATGACGAAAATAAATGACACGTACAAGTACAATAGCCATAGCATGCTTTTCATGTAAGGCGTGACCACATACTACGCGCATAGCGTGCTCGAGGCTGTTTTGCCAGCTCGACATATACTAAATTTGTTACCACGTGACATGATAGACAGCTAAGGGAAATGACACGTCCAAACATGATAATTACGACAGGAAAGTTACTTGCGGCATAATTTATGTGCGCCTTGTATCGTTCTGCTGGTTTCAAAGTGGCACATCAACCTTCCTCATTAGTGCTTCGCACAGCGTCGATTCCCACTGTACGAGAGATCTGCTAAATTTTTGCGCAAGCGCACACAAATTATAACGAAGAAGAAGCTGCAAGACAAATGGTTCTAAAATTTTCTATGTGTTTGACCATTCAATGAGTCATTATAGTGCTTTAAGTAATATACTGCTGATAAAGTTGCCTCATATAATTATAACTTGCTTCATTACTTCTTCCCGGATAAAGTCTAGGTAAATAAATAATTCAAAGATTTCGTCGAGCATACTCATATAGTTCTGGGTTCGAAATATTGGTAAAGCGGAAGGTAAAATTAAGAACAGAACATGCGTCACACAAAAGCCACGGTAGGGGCAACAGTGTTTGTTTTATTTATGACAACGTGTTATTTCAAAATATTTATCGCACCCGCCTCCCCCCCCCGCTCTGAACGAGGCAGCACCATCGCATGAAATATTAATATTGGGCATAGTGCTATTTTGTTGCGTTAACACGCTTGTCGCGCCTAATCAATGTGGTCAGCCTTGTCCAAGTGGTGAATTATTAGATTAATTTATTTTTATTTGCATCTAATTCAGATGTTCTGAATCTACAATGTTGTCACTTTGAATTTTACTGGATGACAAATTTCGTGAATTGTTTCTCTTTGAAATAACCGGCGAAAATTTTATCCTATGACCACTGCCAGCCATTCAACTGTATTACCATATCTAAAGCTAAAACAGCACGACAAACAGAAATCAAAAAGTGGGTGTGATAAAAATGAGCAAAAATCTGTAGGAAATTTATTAGAGAACGAAGCAACTGGACTAGAAGCGAAAGGTCTTTCGTGTGTGACGTGTGCATTAGATATTCTTTCTCAGATTGCCGGCTCCTACAGGGACATTGCCTAATGTAATTTGCGCCCGCCTCAACGCTTTGCGCCGTAATAAGCTAAAGCTGAGTGCAATTTCGCTACGTTCTCTTGAGTTTGCCCTATCTACTTACCTGTGAGATTCAATAATAATCTCTTTTTCTGAAGCGGTAATACTAGAAAGCAAGTTTTAAGCAAGGACATATTTACGCGAGTCAAGGAACTTATCAACAACCCTGACATGCTCTCATGAAAAGTGAGCAAAAATATTTCATGGCATCAGCCAAATTAAATCAGGGAGAACAAGGTGGTGTTGTCAAGGTTCCTCGACCAAAAAAATTACTGCCCTAGCACTTCGCAACAGCGAAAATCAGTTAACAATTGAAAACTGAAAGTGCAGCCCTGTTAGTTAGCAGTGGGTTCTAACGATGTTGCAGTAAAGCCATCAATATTTATTGGTTCCATGTTTGTCCTTCTTGATGAGGGCAGACACACGTTTGACTTGGATTTACTGCAGTGTTCATTTCATATGCCGCACATCGTGTCTGGCGTCATCGCGGTCATGGAGGAGTGTAGCCAGAAGTTAAATGCGTTTCACAGGGCCTGAATTACAGTGATTGCTCCCGAATCACAGGCGATCGCATACGTTACAGCAGAAGCGAGAGTGCAGCTGCTGAGTACTCGTGCCCAAAGCGGGTGTTTCCCCCACAAACGCACTGCCGCAATTATCACGTTGGTGCAGTTGTGCGCGCAACACCGCTTGTTCAGCGCGCATTGTTGCAGCGCTTTAATATCACGAGCTGACGTGGTTTATATGATCCGCCCGGCACCGTCGCTTGCATTTCCGTTCGCAATTCACGCCGGTTTAGATGGCTGCAGCATGATCGGTACGCAGCTGTAGTCGGCACTCAGCTTCCCGGCCTGTTTTCGTACCCGGACTGCACCATCGGCCTGGCGAATGCGAGCTCTCTCACGTTTCCACTGTTGGCGCTCATCTAGAGTTTTGCGTGGCTTAGTCGTATGGAAGGTCACAGTAGAAACTAATGCACGCGTACTCGGCGATATGGCTGCGACGAAATAAAGAACGTCATTCACAACGCAGCGAATGGCACCTGTAATTGAGTATTACGCTGAGAGCAACGTAACTGATAGCACAGCCAATGGAGACTGCTCGTGAAACCGATGTTGAACGGTTCTTTTGTTCCTTCTAGTCATATACAGCTCTGACTGTAAGAACTCTAAAATGTATTTAAATAAAAAATTGCTCCCCTAAATTTTGCCAGCAGTATTGGCATATTTTTTTTTTTTCGTTTGGCTGAACTTGTAAGCCCGTTTCGCAGAACAGCTGTTTAAAATGAGCTCCTGACATGATATCATCAAATAATGCAACCTATTATGTGCTTACTTCACTGTCTCATTGCTGAGCACTTGTGGGGCAAAGTCGGATACTTGGGTCAACAAAAGTGGACGTTCCTAGAGCAAGTGACCCAAGGCAATATACAAAGCGGTGCTGATCGATACCCTGCTGGTACTTCCCAAAGCTGAGTGCTACTGGCTACCGCTAGGCAAAACTAAGCTCGTCTGTGATGCTCAGGACGTTAAAATGAAAATAGGTTCAGGGTGACAGAGTGCGATAAGTGAATCTACTCTTCATCTTGCTACAAATTGTTGCACTTAGCATATACGGAGGAAGGCTTACCATATTGTCAAATAAATGAATTGACACAGATGTATTAAACATCTAGCATGTTTTAACAGAACCCAGACTTAGGCCTCCCACGAAGAAAACGTCAAGGCCTTGCCTAAGCGCCATCTTGCGGGCTTTCAGGACTACCAACGTTTGGATGCTGAGGTCTTAACTGTGAAGAGCGGTGACACACCTCTACGACAAAGTCTTCGGAGTAGCCGACATCATTCTCACATCCATACTACAACCACACGACGTGTGTTGGTGTGCTGCTGGTCCTTCCTGACACAATTTGCACGTAGTTGTCTAGAAATTCTCCGCGAAAATTTAGAAATGTCCCTCGAATTTTAGCATATCCTCGGAATGCTTAGCAAATCGTACCAAAATTTTGCAAAGCTTCGCAAATCATAACATAATCTTGCAAATGTTAGCAAAAACTCTGTTTCTAGCCTTACTTCGGTAGTGGCAGGCAGACTCAGTCTTTGTGGAAGCCGGCTTCTTGCAACAAGAAACCATTCTATTCAATGAAATACTGGAATGGGGTACATTCTCGAGGTTTCCACAGATAGCGCAAATGAAGTATTTTATGATGGAGCAAGAGGATCAACGTGTTTAGGAATAAGTTGACAAAGAGCTGAATCACTGGACCACTTGTACTGCTGTCAAGACACAACTCAAGAAAATGCAGAGGGACTACGCTTTAGGGTGTCTAAGAATCAAAATACATCATCTACAGGGCATCCTCGCCTGTGTGCACTTGTAAATGTAGCGCAAGACATTCAAATAGTTGAGCTTGAGTCATTGTTACTAATAATTTTCTAGCCTATAGTGTAACCTCGATAAAATATTCTCTAGGCCTCTCTAACCTTCATAACAAATGCAGACAGGTGAGACTATATTCCTGCTAAAAATTTTGTTTATTAACATACATGTCAGCCAATTTTCTGACAATATTTTCGTCTCTTTTTTTTACTCGTAGCGTAATGAAGTCAAGATGGCATGTGTCTGGTTAGCCTACCTGCCTTCTCTCTTCTTCTTCCATTCTTTTTTTTCTTGTTTACGAACCCTGGACAGCGACACGCTGGTAATTGGGCAGCTTTATTATACTATTGCTAAAAGTAAACTAATACGTTTTTGCAGTCACAGCAGAAAGTAATATTAAACTTTCTTAAAATGAACAATTTGCTATTACGAGCTGTAGTCAAGCCACTGTAGCGCATGAGTCAATTAAGTAGCTTAATGTAGCTCTAGAGTAGCTTGACGCTACCGTGTGCGTCAGTTCACCGATTTAGAAACGTACAGGACAAAAGTATTCTTACTTCCTCAAAAGTGGTAGGATGATCCTTGAGATAACAGTCCTTTCACTCTACATAGGAAGGTCAAGGTATTCTTTGTGCGTACCTTGAATCTTTTATTGAGTTAACTCGCACTTCGCCTTCTCTGACCCACCAATCGTGGTAACGTGTCGCTTTAGAGTGTCATATATACGTGGCAAATCAGAGCATTGAGTGGCAGAGTCCGCTACAAATAAGCAAGAACACCTGCGCTGACTCTACCAAAGAAAGTGTCCCTCGGTTCGTCTCTGCGTGGCAGAACATGATGATAGTCTAAAAAAAAGATGCATAAAATAAAAATTCGGTGTGGTGCTAGACAACCAACTCACGCCCCACACACTGCTGATACTTAGAATTTTATTCGATGGTCTCAAAAGTAATGTTTTTTTTTGTGTAAGCACTTTTGCTGAAAACAATGCTATAGCGAAGATGGCCACCCAGAAAAATTTCTACGCTACCCGTTTGAAAAATAACTTTTAGAATAACTTTGATAAGTAGTGATTCGGCAAAATGTCCTATTCATTTATCGTCTGGACGATTAGTGTGAGTACTTCTAATTTGAAGAAGGATTATTCAGTATGTATTATATTTCCATATTAAAACACTGCTGCATATTTGACACTAGTCACAGCGTGATGTTTCTTGTCATAATATCTGGAAGAAGTGAACATGAAAAATAACATATTTTCTATAGTTGTCCCAGCTTATGCAAGCGAAAATACGAGCACACTTTACTGAACACAAAGAATCGTATTTATTATTCACAAAACAGAGCTCGTCGGAGAATGTGAAATGAATAGGGTACATCAAGCCGAGAGCTCTATTATGCGAATGACCTTCCGTGATACGCCTTCGACTACTCAGCAAAACACCCGGGAATATGCTCGTACAAACTGCTTAGTTAAGCGCCAATTCGCGGAAAGTAGGCAGGAAGTGCGTGTTAGATATGCAGCCTGCACTTTCGCAAAAGGAATTGCGAACTTGAGCTGCTCCTTTTGTGATCTGCATTTAGAATTTCTTTTTCGGAGATCTTAGCCTGCTAAGCAGCTATTCATAAGTACAAGTTTCGTTCTTAGAAAACTTCGGCAACATTACTCTGAAAAGTGTAAGATTACTTGTGGCAGTACAGAACAATGAGTACAACAAAAATTATTAACACCACGTTGTAAAACTTTCATATTCCGAGTCCTACACTGAAGTGTGCCTCATAATCCCATCATTGTTTTGGTATGTATAATGCCCAAGCTATCCTTATTACCATATTTCATTTTCAGCTCAATTCCTTCTGTACTTTACGTCATTATTATACATGTTGGCATGTGCCAACTATAGGACAATGCATTTTACCGTACGCATTACGCTGTCTCTAATTTACGCAAAAAATAAATATGAATTTCTGAAGTGCTGGCGTACTCACTCAGTGCTTTTAACACGAAAGTGTTTTTGATCGGGTCTCCAAGACTTTAGTAACACATTGGAATCAAGGAAAGAACTTTAAATAAAACGCGCACAATCGAATAGCAAACAAAAATGTTCTGTCGACAGGAGTCGAGCCTATGACCTTTCGATCTGAGAGAAAAGACCGTGCAGGCTAACTACTGCGGCATGTCCACATAATTTGGCAGATTTACAAACGCGTTATTTTATGTAACAGTGCGCTTCCACAGGCTTCTCGGTAGAGTGTAGTAATACACGTTAAACTTGAAATCCACAATTAGTTCTTAAACGAATCATTGATACGCGTCCGTGCTGTGCGGAATATTTACAGTAGTAGCGATTCAATTATTTCTAAATTACATAACGCAACTCCACGCGGCAATATTACCCTTTACGTTTGCCTTGTTTTGAGTACACACCCGTACCAGCAATAGGTCTGCGTTATGTGGCTTTAACTCCGCGTTCTCCACTTAAGCTCACCCAGGCAATAATCACGGCCAGCCAACAGTGTACACACAACGCCTATTCTGTTTCCAGTAGGGCCGTGGCATTCAATACTGTAGCATGCCACGCATAGACGCAAACATCCTTGTAGGCAGCCTTTGCCGAAATTCAGCGTCAATTCATTGACGGCTCTCTTGGTTGTCACACCGCGTTGTCTTATTTTGCTCTCCCCGTAAATGCTACAGCCAGCACAAGTGTCTATAACCACGAGGGATTGTTTAATCAGAGTCCTTGATTAGAAATACTGGTCATGAATCTTCTATGTAACTGGTGACAAAGCTTTGCGCGCTGCAGTTGCAAATTACTAATGTAAAATTCTTCGTTTTCGTCTGTTCCCGCTTTCAACAACTAGAAGACTCTTGAGCTTCACCTTCAAGAGCAGATTCATCATCATCATCATCATCATCATCATCATCATCATCATCATCATCATCATCAGCCTGACTACGTCCACTGCAGGACAAATGCCTTTCATGTTCCGCCAATTAACCCGGTTCTGGGCTTGCTGCTGTCAACTTATACCCGCAAACTTCTTAACCTCCCACATGCATACGTCAAAAGCAGATTGTTATAGCCTTATTGAACATCCTATGCATCGTCCTGTCAGCTGATATTATGATTCGGTTGTCAGTGCATGCATCAAGTATGCTGAAAGGAAGTATGCTGTAATTGAAAGTCTAATGCAAGCGCAACTTTGAAGTTTCCACTACGCCATAATTGTTTCTAAGGTGAATTCCTGATGAACCCCCTAGGTGTACACGTATGCAACACGTGATCTTACGCAGCCATTCACCGTGTTCATGGTTTTGCTGCAGATGTCTATTTAATATGTCTGTACGCTTTGTAATAGGTGTGCAAATAAAACACCCGATCACTCTTCAAATCTCATGTTTTGACTACTGTAGCATTTCCGCACTTCTGGCGTGCAATATATGACGCATTAAGGAAACTTTTTCCGCTGCTTGACATGCATGCAACGTTTTTTTCCCCCGAAGCATTCGCGACACATATTTGGCTCTATGTAGAACAACTGCTCGCGACATGGACAGCTTTATCTCGATAGTTTTTGGAGGGAGAATGTTTATTATTTATTTTGTTTGGATGTTTTTCGACTTTTCGATCAAAGACAAGATGATAATATTTTGCTCAGAAGCTACCTCCTTCAGTCACGAATTTCGGTGTGCTCTCAGAAACACGCCGAACTCATGTGGCATAATTTCAAGGCACTCAGTATAACATTCCAAGTAAGAAAATGAAGCAAAGCGTTTTTTGTGAGTTCTAGTAGTAAGGTTTGTGAGTGTTTAACTGATTATATCAATATTTTCCACCAGTTGGTTTCAGTACATGCACAAAATAATCCGCGATTTGGCCAGAAATGCTTGAAGAGTTTGTTTTTGGTTGTATTTGTTTCGGGCAAAAATTTTCACGTCGGTGGTGGAATGCGTAACGTGGAGCAGTCGTCCAACATAGTATTGCATCCATCAAAGTGATTTTATGCAGCAAAACGCAGCATAATGAAGCTAAACAATCACAAGCTGTTCACTCAGGAGGCGTGCACAAATGTGCACACCAAGTTTCAAGCGATTTGATGAAACACGGGGTGCGTGGTGTGCCATTGAATTTGGCGTTAACATATGTACATACCGTGACCTAAAGGACTACTACGCCAACACCGACACCCAATTTGCCGTCTGCGGCATCTTTTAGAAATATCCTGTCACTAAATTTTAGACTGATGAGAAAAAACCAATCAATTTGTCCTTAGCGTAACCGCGAATATGCGCAATGTATTTCTTGCGAAGGTGTCGCACCTATGTCCCTTGTGTTGTTCGCGGAAGCGGTTGCTACACGTGGGAACGCCTCCTGAAACATAAGCAGCCACAACGCTGCCGCACCACGAGGAAGCGGGCAATGAGCCTTTTTCTTCTCACGTGCCTTTAAAGCGCCATCACAAGGTTTTCGCTTTTAAGCCTCGTAGAAAAACAGCTTATAGAGAAGACGGTGACATAGCAGGCGTTGAATGTATGTTTTCTCGCCTATAAGAAAAACTTTGGAGGAGCAATGTGCAGTGTAACTTTTTTTTTTCCCTAAATGGGAGTGTTGAAGTTCTTGCCGGAGAACTTAATGCAAAAGTTGACTAGGAGTTAGTAAATCGAATAAGAATTACGCGAACAAAATGCTGAGCACACTGAAGTAATCTATTGGTATATATAGGTCATTTTTAACAGCATTCATCATCGAACAATTATACTCTGTACAGGAGGATATTATGAGGGAAAACATTGCAATAAAAGTATATTGTTTTAAAATAGAAAATAATATAAAGCCATAATATGCATACCGTTACTACTTTTGTGTTATAAATATTGCTACAATAAAGGTGACAGCCTGTGGCACGGTGCAAGAATACTTTAGGTGAGCGAACGACGCCTATATCCGATGCCCGATAATGTTGAGCTTCGCTAGGAGCCTGGGAGACGCCGCCACAACTTTTGCCTTGGCTTCCCTTTCCCTCATTTAGGTGTAGCAAAGCCCCTAGATGTAGAAAAGTAGCGGTGCTTATTTCTCGTCGCCACAACACCCTCGCCCATTGTCGACCTCCTTCCTTATAACCCTCTCCTTCGCAGCACCGCTCTATGCGTGTCGCGCGGTTGATACCGCATGATTACCCAGTTTTCTCAGACTTGGAAACCGTTGCTCACGTGCCGGATTTGCTTTGAAGAATTCTCCAGCAGCCCTTCATGGTCCTCAGTCCGGCGAGCCGTCTATCGGCACCCCGCAAACGAGAACATAATTGGTCCCTCCTCACCAAGCACTCGTTTCGCGTCGTTCGCACAACTAAAGTACTCTTGCACTGTGGCCTGTGATCAAAACGAATTTCACAATCATGTTTGTATTTGCGCTTACAATGTAACTTATATAGGTCCGTTTGGTTGGTGTCTCTTATTATATTCATTCTTTCTTGCTGTATGTATCTGACTATACCACTTCCTTTCTCACTTGTTTTACCTTTTTCTATTTATTTAATTTCTTTTGCTCTTTCTCCACTTTTTGTCTCTATCCTTATTTCGTTCTTTCTCCATCTGTTCATTGTTTGTTGTTTCTACATTTTTCTTTACGTTTTATCCGCTATTCCTTCAATTCTTTCTCTTTATGCCTTTTAGTCGTTTTTCTGTATTTTTTGTGCATACTTATTTCTACCTCCTTATCTGGCGTTATAATATTTCAACAGTTTGTCCTCTTTTCTTCTGTTTTACAATCAATATTTCCATTCATGATTTTTTTCATTTTCTCATTTTCAGTACTTGCTCTCCCAACCTTTCTTGTTGTTGCATATCACACCGGGCAAAGCAAGCATCGCAGAAGAGCCAACGTCAAACGTGCATGCGTTAGGCGCTATGCAAAAGACCACAAAGAGAGAGATCACTTGCATTTTGTTTTTGTTTTTTAATTTTTATTTGTTATAATCAAGTGGGAAGAGGTAGCCATTGCCAAGTAACGGTGACAACTACTTAGTTTATTTTCATTTCAATTAAAGAAAGATGACTCACATGATGACAGTTCTTTGTGTTGTTTGTGAGCCGGAACAACTGCCGAAATAACAGCTTTGCTGTTAACAAAGTAATAGTAAGCAAGATACAGTGTTAACATTTACGACATTTATATTACAAATAGGTAGGCGCGTCCTGCAGTTGCAAACATATTTACAAACAAGACACCATAGTGCCTTTTTCATTCTGCGAACCAAAGACAGGCGAATTCAAATCAGAGAAATGTACAGGTCGAAGTATACTCGTGCCAGTATAGAATCGCTGGAGCGCACTTCTTTTTGATGTGATTTACGACGATGGAGTGCGGGTAACCGTTCTACACGCTTGAAGTGTGAACGCAACAGCACAAACCCCCAACCTGTTTCCACTGCAGTGCTGAAAAGACTATGCTAAGGCGCTGGACCACAGCCGATATCCACAGCAATATTCACGCTTGGTTGAACACCCGCTTATTTTCTCCTTCCATGGCTTAAGAAGAGTCTTGTGGAAGAGAAAATTTTGTATATATGCTAACGTAATTTAGTAGTCGTCAGCAGCGGTCCTGCAGAAGATTGCCTTCTTGTCATTTACGTTTTCGTTGCGTTTTTTTCTTGATTTAAATTTTGTCTGTGGCCTTTTACGTTCGGCGCATTCTTGGCATATTTAGCCGCCATCTGTCAGCCACTTCCCGGGCAGCATTAAGAGAAGGGGCGTGCACTGTTTGTCTCTGCGTGCATTTATGTGCCTGGGCTCGTTTTAGTAAAGCCAGGTTGAAGCATACTCGTAAAGATCTACTTTTATTGACATCCCACGTACACAGACAATATATATATATATATATATATATATATATATATATATATATATATATATATATATATATATATATTCTTATGGCGTTTATTAGCGGGCAGACAGCGAGTATACACCATGGCGACAGTAACGGCCAAGCACGGACTCTCAGCGCGAGCGGCGTTCTTGTTGGGTAGCCCCACTAGAAGGTACTCAAGAGTTCGACCCATTTCAGAGTTCGGAGGCTTCGCTACAATTACCCCGGGGTCGAAGAGGGAAGCCGCCTGGCGACCTAACAGCTTGTTACTATGAGCTTGTCATAATAAGCCTTCAGGCGCTCCACGTTGACGATGTCTCGCCCACGGCGGCGCATGTCCGAAGATTGTTCAACGGGTTCAATCAGATAGTTGACGAGTGAGGTGCGCTCGATGACACGGTAGGGGCCTTCGTATTTGGGACGTAGTTTGGAAGATAGGCCAGCTGCAGATGTCGAGATCGAGAGCCATACAAGCGCACCAGGAAGGAACGTGGGCTCAGAAGTGGTGGAAGCCATCACGAATACTCTTCTGCCGCTCTTGCTCTTGCGTCGTAAAAGTCTTGGCAAGCTCGCGACACTCTTCAGCAAGCCTGGCTGTCTCGGAAATAGGTGTACGCTCAGATGGATCCGGCGTGTACGGGAGCATTGTGTCCATGGTGTGCGACGGGTGTCTTCCGTACAGCAAGTAGAAAGGTAAAAAACCAGTCGTGCTCTGAGGGGCGGTGTTGTAGGCGTAGGTGACGAAGGGCAGTATATTATCCCAATTAGTGTGGTTGGCAGCGACGTACATAGATAGCATGTCGCCGAGGGTGCGGTTAAAAGCGTTCGGTGAGGCCATTCGTCTGTGGGTGGTAAGCAGTAGTTTTGCGGTGGACAGAATGGCACTCCGTCAGAATGGCTTCGACGACTTCCGACAAGAAGACACGGCCTCGATCGCTGAGAAGCTCCTGAGGTGGACCGTGGCGCAAGTATAAATCGAGCAGTAGGAAGGACGCAACATCACGCGCAGTAGCCGCAGGGATAGCGGCGGTTTCGGCGTATCGCGTTAAATGATCTACGGCGACGATGGCCCAGCGATTACCCAGCCGACGTCAGAGGAAGTGGTCCATACAAATCGATACCTATGCGCCCAACGGACGCTCAGGGCAAGGTAACGGCTGAGACTGGCTGGCGACATGTGGGCTGACGGTTTGCGGCGTTGGCAAGCGAGGCAGAGAGCGAACGAACTGCTGCACATAGCGGTACATCCCGCGCCAGAAGTAGCGTTGTCGAATACGACGGTAGGTTTTTGAATACCCCAGAGTGCGGCATTGCGGATCAGAATGGAAGGATTCACATATCTCTGACCGCAGACTGCGGGGTATCACGAAGTAACCACTGCCGGCCGATCGGCGTCATAATTGCGTCGGTGTGAAGGCCGTCACGGATGGCGAAATGGCGAGCTTGACGACGCAAGGCACGCGTGGATGGCGTTGCGGATGGATCAGAGAGCAAGTCGATGAGCGGGCCGATCGAATTATCCTTTCGCTGTTCGGTAGCGATGATGTCACATCAATGGCGAAAACAGCAGCCGAGGATACTGAGCAGAGCACATCACCTTCAGGCAGAGGGGGAGCGCGATGAGGGGCGTCGGCGTCAGCATGCTGGCGTCCGTTGCGGTACAGCACGCGGATGTCATAGTCTTGTAAGCGAAGAGCCCAACGGGCGAGACGGGCCTGAGGGATCCTTCAATGATGAAAGCCAGCATAGTGAATGATGGTCGGTGACGACATCGAATGGGCGACCATACAAATAAGGTCGAAACTTTGTAAGGGCCCAGACGATCGCCAGACACTCTTTTCTCCGTGAACGGTGTAGTTTGTCTCGGCTCTCGTGAGCGTACGGCTTGCATATGCTACGACATATTCAGAGAATCCGGGTTTGCGCTGCGCCAGGACAGCGCCGAAGGCCTACACCGCTGGCGTCTGTGTGCACCTCCGTCGGGGCCGTAGGGTCCTTATGGCGTAGAATGGGAGGAGACGTCAGCAAATGGCGGAGCTTCGCGAACGCGTCGTCGCACTCAGACGACCACGAATTGAGGGGCCCCGTTACTTCCAAGGAGCTTCGTCATCGGTGATATAATCGTAGCAAAGTTTAGTATGAAGCGTCGGAAGTATGAGCACAGGCCCACGAAACTACGCAGTTCTTTGACGACGCAGGTTTGGGGAATTCAGCCACGGCCCGAAGCTTGGCTGGGTCAGGAAGAATGCCATCCTTAGACACGACTTACCCTAGGATGGCGAGTTGCCGTGCTGCAAAGCGGCACTTCTTCAGATTAAGTTGCAAGCCGGCATTGCTCACACGTGCGAAAACTTCTTTCAGACGTTGGAGATGCGTGGAGAAATCTGGAGCGAACACAACAACGTCATCGAGGTAACACAAGCACGAGTGCCATTTCAAGTTGCGCAGAACGGTGTCCATCATGCACTCAAAGGTCGCAGGTGCATTACATAAACCAAACGGCATGACGTTGAATTCGTACAAGGCCGTCTGGTGTGATGAACGCAGTCTTCGGTCGAGCGTCATCAGCCATGGGTACTTGCCAGTACCCGGAGCGCAGATCGAGAGAAGAAAAAAATTCGGCTCCGTGAAGGCTGTCAATTGCGTCATCGATGCGCGGCAGTGGGTAAACATCCTTGCGAGTGATCTTATTGAGCCGTCTGTAGTCCACACAGAACCGCACAGAACCATCTTTCTTGGCGACAAGAACCAACAGGAGACGCCCATGGACTGTCCGAGGGCCGAATAACGTCGCGTCTGAGCATATCATCAACCTGCTCGTTAATTTCCCGACGTTCAGCAGGCGACACGCGGGTAGGGGACGTTGCCGTAATGGTGGATGGGCACCAGTGTCGATACGATGTGTAACAGCGGATGTGCGACCGAGAGAACTTCGCCCGACATCGAAAGAAGAATGATATTCTCGCAGCAGGTCCAGAAGCTGGGAACTCTGTACCGACGTAAGATTGTCATCAATGTAAGGGCCAAATACATCAGGAGATGATGAATCATAAGTGGAAACAGCGCTGACGGTACACGAACTGGGACAACGCGAGTCATCAGGTACGTCCAGGACTTGTGCGTTATCCACTGGTTCCACTCTGCCGAGACATTCCCCTCGAACCAAGGTAACAGTGTACGGGGATGGGTTGGTCACAAAAATAGCGGCGTTTGCTCTGGGTGATTTGCACGGTCGCGAAAGGGTACTAGCAACCCTTTCCTTCGGCAAGCACGGTCGGATGGCGAAAACGAGTGCAATTGTGTCGGAGAGTCCATCGCAGTAGACAGATACACCCATTGCCGAACTTGGAGGCACTATGGTATCGTCTTTCACGAGAATCCTACTCAGTGTCGAGGGACTGTCTTCCGGCGTCAAATGCGAGAAGGGTGAGAGTTCAATTTCGGCAGCGGCACAATGGATGACGGCGTCGTTGCGGGAGAGAAAATCCCACCCCAGGATGACGTCGTGAGAGCATGCAGGAATGATGATGAATTGGCCGACATACAGAACGTCCTGAACGACAACGCGAGCTGTGCACTCTGCTGAAGGATGGATACGATGTGAACCGGCAGTACGAAGGGACAACCCAGAAATTGGTGTCGTCACTTTTCGAAGCAAGCGGCAGAAGTTTTCGTCCATAACGGATACTGCAGCTCCAGTGTCAATAAGAGCAGATGCATGAACACCGTCCACAAGCACGTCTATGACATTAGATGGGCGGCTCTGAGGGCTTTCACATCGCAATAGCATCGCAGTCCTTGCCTCGGGGACTGCGACGACTAGTTTTCCCGCTCATGATTAGCCGAACTTGGCCTCAATGGGTGACAGGGAACGACGTCGTGGAGACGGCGACCTTCGAGGAGATGGACCTGGGCGAGACGGCTGTGGCATAGACGGTGGTTCATCGTGATAGGGACGGCTGAGGTGGCCAGCAATAGGCGAACAAACTTGGAGCCGGCTGTACACGATGGCAATAACGGGCTACGTGACCGGCGGTAACCGCAGGCAAAACAGATGGGCCGGTTGTCGGTGTGCGCCATCGGTTCGCTGGGGTAGGTCTTGTCCATGACGTAAGAGCCGATGGACGGAACTGGGCTGGAAAGGCTGCAGGGGGTGCTGGAGCTGAGTCTGCGAGGTCACGTCAACATACGTAGCCGGCATAGCCGCTGTAAAGGATGGAGGGTCGTGCGGCAGCTTCGGCGTAAGTCAGTGGGGCGGGCGGTTGAACGACTGGAGGCGGCCTGGCGACCACTTGGGCGTAACTTGGGGGCGCAGGGGCCGGAAGCTGTTGTGGTTGGTACGCCGGCATGACCTCCGCTATTTCCTGCTCAATTGCTCGGCGGATGGGTTGGAAGAATGGGAAGTGGCCGATTGTTGAGCAGGCCGGTGGGTGGGCAAAGGGCAGGAGAGAGAACTGCCGCGCGATTTCCTCACGTATGAAGGACTTGAGGTCTGCCAGCAGTGCCACCTGATCACAGCTCGCCTCCAGGCCTGCAAGCCCCTGCATCTCGTGGTGTAGAGCGACGGGTCATCGAACGCTGCCGGCGGAGCTCCTCGTAGCTCTGGCACAGCGTGATGACCTCAGCTACTGTGCCTGGGTTTTGGCAGCAGCATCGTGAAGGCATCATCGTCAATGCCCTTCATGACGTTCCGGATCTTGTCTGATTCGGACATGCTGTCGTTGGATTTTTTGCAAAGGTCCAGGACATCTTCTATGTAACTGGTGATGATTCACCGGCCTGCTGAGCGCGTTCGCGTAAGCGCTGCTCGGCTTGCAGCTTACGAACGGCAGGGCGGCCAAAAACGTTGGTAATAGCGGTCTTGAAATTGGACCAGGTTGCGAAATCGGACGCGTGGTTGTTGTAACCACAAGCTTGCAACGCCCGCAAGGTAGAACACACAAGTTTGTCAACTTGCCGTCCTCGTCCCATTTGTTGGGGACGCTCACGCGCTCGTAGATAGCGAGCCAGTCCTCCACGTCAGTGCCATCGGCGCCCGGTGAAGATGGGTGGATCTCGGATCCTGGGGACACCGGCACAAGGGGGTGGCATGGGAGGAGGCGTTTGCTGCGAGGTCGTCGTGGGACATTGTAGATTGCAGGGTACGTGAACGCAGTTCCCAGGGCATCAAAAGGGATCGTAGCACTCTCCACCAAATTGTTATGGCGTTTATTAGCGGGCAGACAGCGAGTATACACAATGGCGACAGTAACGGCCAAGCACGGACTCTTAGCGCGAGCGGGCGTTCTTGTTGGGTAGCCCCACTAGAAGGTACTCAAGAGTTCGACCCATTTCAGAGTTCGGAGGCTTTCGCTACAATATATATATATATATATATATATATATATATATATATATAATATATATATATATTCTTTCCTCCTCACCTTCACCTACCTCTCCTACCTCTTTGCTTTATGACATTGTATGACTCTACGCTATGTTCTGCATGCTTGCCCGGATAGCCGAGTGGTTATGACGGTTGCCTTCTGTTCGTGAAAGCACACGTTCGAATCTCGCCTTCTCGCGTGAATGTGTTTCACCAGTCTCTTGCCTCCTTTCATTTCTTTACTTTCCGTCTTACCTTTTTTTTTCTCTGCTTCTCAGACCTCCCTGCTATACGATTCACAAATTGATGCGCGTGTTCTGGTACCAAAGCCGACGATTAAAAAAGACGAAAAAAGCTCGAGCCAGTTTCATGATAGTGTTTGGGTCACGACATTCATTTTACACCAAGTTAGAACGTCTTCGCAAAAGAAAGAAAAGATAAAAAAGGAGGGAGAGAACATACGTTCTCATGCATATCAGCGTGCACCCGTTACACACAGAGAGTCACAAGCGAGAAATATTTGATAAAGCGTGTCATGTAGCGGTAAAGAATTGGCCAGCGATACCTTTGACAGTGCTAGCAGCTGCTGTGTCGTGAACTGCACAAGTTTTCTCCATGCTCATCTCGGCCTTTGTTACTGCACAGAACTCGGGTTGTCCGAGCCAAGGAGGATTAAAAAAAATTGCTGGAGTGGAAGCTCTCGCAATGCCTTGCCAGCAGAAGGGAAGTCAGTTTTTGCCACTGCCAAGATGGCGAAAACATGCTCTGTTTCTGATAGTGCCCACTTAGAAGTCAAGTGGCTTTGATATGTTAGTGTAAGTGCTACGTTAGTTGTATACTAAAAGATAGTTGTTTCCCGACAAAATAACACACAGAAACGAGTATTGGTGACTGAACTTCCCAAGAACTTTGCGTCCAATAAGAGGCTCACTAAGGAAATCTAGTAACACTAAGACGCACTAGGAGCACTGTGTGATCCGAAAAAGTTTCCACATTACATTCGTTGGCGTGCGAGGGATATGCTCTGTTCTCAATCGCTTAATGGTGATACTTTACCATGCCCCTAGTAAGATGGCCACCGCAGCCGCCATCTTGCCAGAAGCACGGCTTCACTCCTAGGCAGGGATTTCCAATCAAGCAATTTTTTTAATCCTCTTGGTTCGAGCGGACACATATTTCGTAAATGGCAAATAAATTTCTGCCGACGGTCACAAGATGGAGAAAGGTTCGGTCAAAGGTAAAAACTGTCATCTATCTGTTCATAAATGGCTCACAAATTTTGAACGGAAAATCTTATATCTGTAGTAAAACATGTCCAGCTATCTCATTCAGCGGTCGTGCGTGCTGTAGACTTTTCACGCACCTTGTATTGCTTCATCTAACTTGAAACGTAATGTACCTATTTGTACTCACATCTCGACTAGGCAACAAGACTGATTAGCCTGACCGTAGCACGCATTGCAGCAAAACATCACTTTCACTAATGGCACTGGGAAGATGCACGAGCCGTTGACGCGCTTTTTTCCGATTGCAACGCGAAAATTGTATTTGCTTTCTCGGATTGGATACAAGTGATAACAAATGGCCCATATGCTTCGAAGCCTGAGAGCTGATTATCCTTATAGAAAATGGAACGTTGCTGGCACGCGAGAAAATGAAGATCTCAATTATCTAATTGTCACTATTAGCTGCTGCCCCCGCCGCGGTGGTCTAGTGGCTAATGTACTCCGCTGCTGACCCGCCGGTGGAGGGTTTGAATCCCGGCTGCGGCGGCTGCATTTCCAATGGAGGCGGAAATGTTGTAGGCCCGTGTGCTCAGATTTGGGTGCATGGTAAAGAACCCCAGGTAGTCGAAGTTTCCGGAGCTCTCCACTACGGCGTCTTTCATAATTATATGGTGGTTTTAGGACGTTAAAACCCACATATCAATCATCACTATTAGCTGCTAATGTAGATAGGGTGGGAATTCATTAGAAGCCAGATTGGAGTATCTGCTGTGAAACGTCTACGATTACGAATTCTGAAAGCGGTGGCTTAGGTGTTTTGATTTTGCGATAAGCTGAACAGATGTGCAGAATGAGACAAAGTGGTGCAACACGAGTGAGATACGCTGCAGGGTGCTGGGTTTTCATGTCAACGCAACGTGGTGAAGCTGGCCTAGCCAACTTTTGCCTCCTCTGGCTGACGCGAATGCAGCGCTGTAGTATGTTGCGCTGTAGTGCCCCTTCGTCCGACTCTAGTTTTCTCTTGTCTATAAGATCTCGCAGGGTCAACTATATTTATCGTGCCCGAGAGGCATGCGTTCCACTGCGCAAAGAATCGCGAGCAGAAAGGAGGTATTGCAGACAATAAAACAGCGGCTCGCTGGCCATCATGGAAGAAAACTTTTTGGGGCCATCTTTGTTTTTCTCTCTTTCGTCCTCGTTCGCTCTATCGCGGGTACACCAACAACAGCGATGCAGCTCAACGCATTAACGGCCACTTACGGCATATTTGATTACGTGCGTGTTGGGGGTGGTCAAGATTTTTTATCCATTGTTGTTCGCATATGTATGGCACGTTTCTTGCATTAAACTTTTGGTTGTTATATAGCACTTGTGTCATGCACTTTCATGTGTTTTTCTTTGTGGTTTTTTGTGCACCGATCGTGGTGAGGACCCGTAGCAGCTAAGCTAAAAAATGCAAAACAATAAATTACAATATTTTTTATGATGTTTTTTCAATAGGATATTACTTAGCTTTTAGTTCACCTTTATAAATTTGAGGCAATCAGGGGCAGTGAGTCATAGTTACCACCTGCCGGGAATATAGAATATGAGCTTGGGCGCAACGTATTCCCGCAGTGGACGCGCTTGCATCTGGGATAAGAAGATGGCTAATAAAATGTTATACTGGCGCCGAATACGGCAACTCACTTGAGCGCAAGTTCTGGGGAATACTTGGCCAACGGGCGAGATCGGCGATAAGTTGGGTATAAGTGCGGTTCTTAGGACAGAATAAAAATTGGAAAAATAACAATAAACAGTTGCCGAATTCACAAAGCTTTTTTCCTGGCTACGCATTTTCTTGAGAGAGAGAGAGAGATAAAGATACAAGGAAAGGCAGGAAGGTTAACCAGACGCACATCCGGTTTGCTACCCTGCACTGGGGAAGAGATAAAGGGGAGAAAAGAGGTTGCAGAAAGATGAGAAGGTACACACAATCACGAGCACACTCGGGGAGCACACACAGTCTACAGGCGGTCGCTCAGGTTTGTTGACTTGAGGTAAAGTAGCAGTGCTTTTGTTGCTTTCTGCGCAACTGAGGCAGATGCCCAAGGTCCTAGTATCTTCTGCACACAAAATGGTCCGGGGTCAAGTCGATTCAAAACCATCCGGAGCTGGCATCGCTGTGTGTCATAGCAAGCGCAGCTGCACAGGACGTGTTCGATGGTCTCTTCAGCTCCGCAGTAGTCGCATGTAGGAGTATCTGCCATACCAATGCGAAAGAAGTACACCTTTGTAAATGCAACACCCAACCAAAGGCGGCATAACAGTGTCGCATCGGAGCGGGAAAGTTGTGATGGTAGCTTTAGCTTGAGCGAAGGATCCAGTTCATGAAATTGACACTTTTGGAAGTTGGTAGACGACCAGAACGTGCGTGTGAGATCTCGAGCCAGCAGGTAAAGTTGTCTTGCTGAATCATTCCTTGATAGAGGAATCGGGACTACACGGGTTTCTTCATGGGCTGAGCGGGCTGCATCATCGGCTAATTGATTTCCGGTAATACCGATATGTCCAGGCAGCCATTGATATATAATATCATGCCCTCGTGCAAGAGCTTCATGATGGCAATGTCTTATTTCGCATTATACGCATTTTCTTAGTCAAGAATTCTCTTATCTCGAGGGATTACTATAGCACGGGTACGAATTTAGCTTATTCGGCACTTAAGTGGGTGAGGAGGACACACGATAGCCGATGAAACGGCAAGGAAAGAAAGCAGTATGTGCCTATAATATCAAGGTAGCACGTAAAGCTTCTAGCATCGAGAGTATACGATGATGGCCAATAATTTGCTGCATCAAAGTTTCAGTTCCGAGCGTCTGCTACAGCACTTACGGGCTAATAGATGTCTTGACGTGCAGCGTATGTTGTAGTAAACGTCTTGGTGTGCTGTGCAAAGCCAAGCACTCGCGTTTCATCATTGACTGTAGCTAAAAAAGAAATCGGTCGATGGCCTTAAGGAATTATCCATGCTCTATTTCGCCAAGTACAAGTAAACAACACCCCAGGTGACCACATCATTGAAACCACGCATAAATCAATGCATGCCACGTTTCAAAACGTGCTTTCAATGTCTTACCCTGTATTAGGCGACCAGTTACCTTACATTTGAATGAAGGTGCGCTGCTACTCAACTAATCAGGTGTAATTGAGCACGGTATTGTGGTGAATGTAATGCTGTTTGGTAACTAGACGTAAAAGGTTGCCTTTCTTACAATATTCCTATTACAAGACATAGGAATGACTTTCGTGACAGTGGACGAATTGTGCAGAAATATAGAACAGCAGTAATCAAATGAAATTATGAACAGAATTTCAGAGGTTTCGTGCACCGCAGCATTTTTATAAAGCCGGAATGTGAAGACGTGCATACGCTTACGCTTAGATATGTGTCTACGTAAAACGAAAGGGACTCATCGAAAGGTGCTTTAGAGCTAATGCTTTTCACAAAGCACGGTGCAAATATTTAGTACAGCGTTGTTTCAGTGAGCAAACAAAGCAAGGGACGTGTATGCGAGTCTTGAAGTCGAGACGTAATCACACATGCGAAAAGAACGAAAAGAGAGAAAGAGAGAGAGACTCTCGTTTCGTCTCCACGATAGCTTGAAATTCATAGACAATAAAGACAATTTTCTGGCCCAACAGACGTCAGGGAAGGTTTCCGCAAGCACCACCGGATGCTTGAATAGTATAAAAAAGTGAAGTACGCGTTTTATGGGAGCGACCGCAACACAGAAGGGAGATGAAGTGTGACTGTCCTTAGATGTGAGAATCAATGCTAATGAGAATTGTTAGTTAATAAGCGAAATCTTCCCTAAATAACTATGATGGAAACAAACTGAATATTCATCTAATGAAATTGATACTAGCGACAGTGAATTCATAATAGTTGATTAGCGTTGTCATAGGCCGATATATTTTTATTTTTATTTACGTTTGGAAAACTATGGGAAGGTAGCCTACGTTACAGCCGGCTATTCCAACATCATGACTGTAATGTACAAGATAAATAGTGCATGGTTATACAGCCACACGTAGTGGTTTCTATCTTCTAGTAACCTTGGGTGAACGCATTCTGTATATTTTTAAATTTTTGACTCAAGTTTCACCGGGAATTGTGCATTTTACGTCATTCGAAACGTTGACAATATATATTAGCAATAAGGTGAATGAAAGCAATGCTGCAGTAGACGTGTGCTTACAGCGCTCAGCTACAATCTAGGAGGCACTGAGTTCGATTCGCTGTGTTACCGAGCACTTCTTTGAAGGTTGCCCGGCCCGAGATTATGCGTGGTGGCGGGTAGCAATTTCTTGAGAAGGTGGCTTTGACACTGTCTTCTTTCACCCCCCTTTTGACCCAAAAGCACTGTACCGTGTTCCTTCATAAATTACATAATTCAGGTTTCATGATTTCCCCCTCTATCCTCTCTTACCGCTTAAGTGCCCAGTGCTGAAACATCAGTATCATACCTTGTATATTACTTTTCACGTGTTTGGTAATTCGATCAGTGATCAGTCATCACGGTGTTTTGACGAAAATCTAGACATGCAGTGAGCTAATTGCTTGCGGCCAAATTGACTGCCTTTGTCGAGACACGTTTTTGTGCTAATTTGGTAGGCATAATTACATGCGGCAAGACAAAAGAGCACGGACACTTAGGGAAGACACAAACGCAGTAATTAGTTTGTGTCTTCTCTTCCACTATCTGCCAGCTGTGCGCTTTCAGTGTAATGTCGCTGTTAATGGTTAAAATAAACTATAGCAGCTAATTGAGTTCTGCTGTGAGGGTCCCCTATTGTGCAGAGCAGAACAGAACAATGGTCATTGATTAATGTCATAGAGAGATGCTCTGCTTTTGGTTATTTTTTAATTATTTATTTATTATTATTAGTTTACTTTTTATTAACAACAGTTCCAGTACAGATGAAATGTGCATGGACAAATTCGTGTATTCAGCTTGACTAGGTTTGTGACCTTAATAGTAATTGTCAACCGGTATAACATTATGCATAAATATCACACACCTATACAACCACGGGTGATAGCTTGTTTACTCTGAATAAAATTGATATGTTTTAATCAACGTATTTGACCAGCGCAATGTGTACAAGATATGACATGTAGAGTAGCTATGCTCTAAACTAATCTTCGCTGGTTGGTTTCATTTTACCCAATTTCTTGCTCAAGACTGTACATTGGCAAATGAAACAACTTCTTCGAATGCACATATTTTGTGTAAGCTTACATTTATTTTTATGCAGTAAAAACATTTTGAAATGTATAACGGCTCGAAAAAAAAAGAACCAGAAAGAAATTCAGCCAAATCATTACCAACTTACTCTATAATGATAAACGTGTTTTCATATAAAACATACTTACATACATACATACATAGGTACGTACGTACGTACATTCGTACGTAGGTACATACATACGTAAGTACGTACGTACGTACATACATACATACACACATACATACGTACGTACGTACATACATACATACATGCATGCATACATACGTACATACATACATACATATATACATACATACATACATACGTTCGTACGTACGTACATACACACATACATACATACATACGTACGTACGTACGTACGTACTTACATACATACATACATACATATATACACACATACATACATACATACGTACATACGTACACACATACATACATACATACGTACGTACGTACATACACACATACGTACGTACGTACGTACATACATACATACATACGTCAATACGTACGTACATACATACATACATACATACGTACATACATATCTACCTACCTACCGACCTACATACTACATACATACATAACATACATACATACATACATACATACATACATACATACATACATACATACATACATACATACATACAGACATACATACATACATACATACATAACATACATACATACATACATACATACATACATCATACATAAATACGTGCACTGAGGTGTAAGTATTAGGATGAATGGCTATAAAACAACAATTATAATACACTCATTTTGAATATACAGAAATAACTTACGAGAAAAATCCACCAGCACCATTAAGTCTGAACTCGGTGTTTTTCGAACCATCTAGGAAAAGCTTGATCCATAGTATCTGCTGCTGCCCAGTGACAAGCAGTTTTTATAAGAAACAAGAATAAAGCCCTTGACCATTTCATGCTAAAGAAAAGAGCTGTGCATCAAATTTTCGTACATGTCTGCAATATTACTGTTTATTTACATAGCTTGGCTCATTCACAACACACTAACAAAGCATGCTAGGACACTTGGGCTAAAAAGTCGTCACAGCGCAACGAAATTCTAGACAATACATGAATAATACAATTCTAAGCTACTAAGCTCCTCTGTGCAAACAGTGCTTATATTTGCAGCCATAGACCCCATTTCGTTTCCTGAAAACACTCATCAAAAAGACTTCAAAGTTTGCACATCAACACAGTTCCCATACAGCTGTCTGTTAGTCAAATTGAAAAAAATTCAGTTCACTGGTGGGCAAAGACTATACACTAATTATGTGAGGTGATGCTCCAGTGCACTACAGGTACGTCTTGCTGCTGGCCTCAACTGCGATGTTGTTCTGCAGATATGTGTAAAATCACAACTAATACTATGCCACTACAATGTAATTATGTGTCATTTGCATGAAACAGGGACCACAATAAAAGAACATGAAAATATTTACCTTCAAACAGTAAAAAAACGTAAATACATTTCTATAGAAATTTGACAGCTCATCTGAGATTAGTAATAGTGGTTATAAACACATTGTTAATTCCACTAACAAAACATATTAAGATGTCAGCTTGAATATTAGAGCATACCAGTACCTTTGTGGGGCTCAACGATTGTACAAACACCTAGAAAAATATAAGTAAATGCATAATATTACTACATATAAATTAAAATAAATATTTTTATTTCTAGAAAGAGTAAAGCTTCATAGATGATAAGTCACTTGCATGGTACACAATTACTATATGAACAAACCTATCCGAGCAAAGTATACACTAAAATTAACACTTACATAGTAGAAACAGAGAAGTAGACTGTTGAAGGACGGACAGGCAGTGGGATAACAATACACGAGCACTAAAATCTACTGTTGGATATGCTAGGAGTTGTGATGACCCTCTTCCTTCCAAATAAAGTATTCTCAATAGAAACACTTCCAAGAGCTTACACACACATGACATCATTGGTGCTATGCAAAGCAGTGTACACTAAAGGATTATATTGACTAAATATAATATTAATGCATCCATGGCTTTACTTATTATACTACAAAGAAGAGAGAAAGAAAGACACGTTTATTTACAGAAAGGCAAAGAGTTCGGCCTGAGCGATAGCCTGCTACTCTATACTGGGAAGGGAAAGGGGAGAAAAAAAACTAATGGATGACGATGACGAGATAGAGAGGTGAGTATGTAGAATTCTCTCTAGCTGAGAAAAATTTTATAGCCGCGCTTATAGTCCAGTTGCTTCCAAAAGGTTATAACTGCTCTTATGATCACAGTTGCGCTGTTGGTGTCTGGCCAAGGGCCCAACACGGTCTCATCAGTTAATGACCTACTGCAATATCGTTCTGTAGAAGAAACAGTGTCGTTCACGTGCGTATGCTGGACAGCCACAAAATATTTGCTCAAGTGTTTCTGGCACACACAGTGTTCACAATTAGGACCGGTGTCACTGCGACCGATGATATGTGCGTAACATCTAGAGTACGCCACACCAAGACGAATGCGGTGAATCGTACTTGCGAGTTGCCGTTTAGATTTAGCAGGCATGCGGAACCTCATTTCCGGGTCCCATTTGTGAAGTCGCTGGTGTCACCGTTCCAGTTTGGTTCAGTGCTGAAATGTGTAGCTGCGCATCACGCAGCGAAGCAGGGCGTTCATGTGAGCTCGTGAAAACGCAATGCCTACTTCAGGAGCACTGCTTAAGGCATATTTAGCTTCAGCGTCTGCCTCTTCGTTTCCCATCACGCCACAATGAGCGCGAATCCACTGGAAAATGATAAGATGACCATTTTTTAGCAACTTCAATAAGTTCTGCGATTTCTATTGCCAAGATGAAAGACAGACCTTGCTTCATGATGCAATTAATGGTTTGCAAAGCTGGTTTGGCATTCCAGAATATTGTCGAGGCTCGAGGTTGCTCTCCGGAAATAAATCTTGTTGCCTCCCGGATAGCGACAAGCTCTGCGGTATTTGATGTGGTTCTATGGTCCTCTTTGAATCGTCCAGCTATATCCATGTCTGGGATGACAAAGGCTGCGGCGGCGGTGTTCAGTGTGGTGGACTCGTCGGTGTACACGTGCAGAGAATCACCGTACGTTGTATACATGTGATGTAGGGTCAGTTGTCTGAGACCAACAGAAGAGACAAGTGACTTCTTCGTAATTGCAGGTATCGTAAGACAAACAGGTGGTTTAGGCAGGACCCATGGAGGCACTGCAGGAACATTCAGCGGGGAATACCTTGATGGTAGAATATTCTCATGCCATGATATCACTCTTGAGAAACTGCGCTCTGGGTGAGTGGCGGGTAGTACTGATAGTGGGTGCTGTCTGCGTCGGCTCAGCAACCAAATGTGAACTCTAAGTGGCTCGCAGAGCATGCATACACTAATGGGACAAACCCGAGTCTTCGCGATGGTCCCATTTGTTGAAGTACAGCGGTGTAGACCCAAGAATTTTTGCAAGCACTGAGCTTGAACATGCGTCTTCACACAACTAGGTCTTTCATTGGAGAGCACCAGCATGCTGTATCGTATGTATCCCACAAATATAGCATTGTGCAATAGAAGGAGGAGGAGGAAGCAACAAAAAGGGAGAAGGCAGGGAGGTTAACCAGAAAGACATCCGGTTGGCTACCCTACACTGGGGGATAAAGGAAGGGGACAAGAAAGACGAGAAAGAGGGAAGAGAGAGAAAAAAGGGGGTGGGGGAGAGACTGACAGTAATTTCACTGCAGCGTGTAGAACTCTACCGCATGTCAGAGGCGTTCACACAAGCCTGTCTTTCTCAGGAAACGCAGCAGGGCTTTCACTGCCTTGTGGGCTGTCGAGGCATGTGTACGTTGCTGTAATAGCACCTGCACAGAAAGAGGCCGATCATCCAGTCGCCGCATTGCGTTGGCAAGTACTTGTCTCTCTGAGGCATATCGAGGACAATGACACAGCAGGTGTTCGATATTTTCGTCGGTGCCGCAAACATCGCACGCCGCACTGTCAGTAATTCCGATTAACGTGGTATAAGCTTTCGTGAAAGCAACTCCCAGCCAAAGGCGATAGAGAAGCGAAGCTTCACGTCGATGTAGGCCGGGTGGAGGCCGGAGTTGTAGTGAAGGGTCGAGCTCGTGCAGTCGTGTAAGTCGTATGCTTGGTGTGTTCCACTCTGCAGTGTGAGACTGCGGACCAGTTGACGAATCTGCCTCGCCGCATCCGCTCTTGAAAGCGGTATCTGAACGCTGTTCGCTTCTTTATGTGACGAGCGAGCAGCATGATCTGCAGAATCATTGCCGCCTATACCACTATGCCCAGGTAACCACTGAAAGACGATGTCATGGCCTTTTTGTATTAACAGGTGGTGAAGTTTCACGGTTTGGTAGGTCAACTGGTCGTGGCATCCGCGTCGGAGAACTGATATCAGGCACTGTAACGCTGGTTTTGAGTCAGAAAACACAGCCCATTTACCTGGTCTTTCTTCCGAATTGATGTGTTCCAGTGCATTGCGCAGAGCCTCGAGTTCTGCCGTCGTCGAACTTGTCACATGTGAAGTCCTAAAACACCGAGTTATCCCTTGTGATGGTATAACCACTGCTCCACCTGAACTAGACGGCGTAGTAGAGCCATCCGTGTAAATGTGCACGTGGTTTCTGTAGTTTTCTTCCAGTAGGGATAGACTCAGTTGTTTCAGGGCATGTGTCGGTAAGTCCGATTTTCTCCTCATTCCTGGAATCATTAAGTGAACTCGCGGCCGGCTCAAGCTCCAAGGAGGAAGCAGTGGCTTTGATGCAGGTACGTATGTCTCAGCAAACGATGAACGATGCTTGGAGACAATAGTGCCGTATTTCGTGCGGGGCCTTTCAGCAGCTAGGCTCGCCAGGTGGTGAGAAGGGGTCCTGGCATAATGCCTGAGGTGCATGCGCATTATCTCGGTAATAATATGCGTATTTATCGAGTGATCTTGAGCGATGGCAATGGTTTCAGCCGTTGAAGCACTGCGGGGTATTCCAAGGCATATCTTAAGTGCTTGGGCTTGAATGCTCTGAATTGCGCGCAGGTTGGTCTTGCCGGTGTTAGACATTGCAGGTAAGCTGTACCGTAAGAATCCGATAAACAGCACTCTGTACAGTTGTAGCATGGATGATATGGGCACTCCCCAATTTTTTCCTGCAAGGTATTTGAGCATGTGGCATGTTGCGATCAGCCACTTCTTCACATAGTTCACGTGTGGAGTCCACGACAGGTTTCTATCTATTATGACTCCCAAGAACCTGTGGCTTCTGCTGAACGATATGTATTCTTCATTAATCGATATACTGTAAGCAGACATTGGTTTCCGCGTGAACGCTACCACTGCACATTTTCCGCAGGACACCTCGAGGCCTTGTTTACGAAGATAGCATGACGCCGTTGTAGCAGCCTTCTGAAGGCGGGCGCGAAGCTGAGGCCTTGTCACACCTGATGTCCAAATGCAGATGTCATCAGCATAGACAGAAAGTTCTACAGTGCTAGGTAGCTGCTCGACTAGACCAATGAGAGTTAGGTTGAAAAGGGTAGGGCTTAGCACTCCTCCCTGAGGAACTCCTCGGCTGCTGTAATAATCAGGTGTTGGGCCATTCGCTGTCATCACGTAAAATGATCTCAGCTGTAAGTAGCTGTGCACCCACATATATATCTTGCCACCAAGACCTACTGTTTCCAAAGCACTAAGGATGGCTTCATGGGTGACATTGTTGTAAGCCCCCTTAACGTCTAGAAACAGGGCGGCGCACAGTCTCTTACAGGCTTTCTGGTGTTGAACATATGTCACCAGATCAACAACGTTGTCGATTGACGAATGGCCGCGCCTGAATCCGGTCATGGATACTGGATAGATTTCGTAGTGCTCTAAATACCACTCCATTCGTGTTAGAATCATTCGTTCCATCGTTTTTCCCACACAACTGGCAAGTGCGATAGGACGGTATGAGGCAATATCCAAAGGAGATTTACCAGCCTTTAGAAGTGGAATGAGGCGACTTGACTTCCATGCCTGGGGAACAGTACCAGTCTGCCAGGAGTCGTTGTATAGGCGTAAGAGTGCCTTCCGAGCTTCATCTCCAAGATTACAAAGGGTACGATAGGTAATGCTGTCAGCGTCAGGACCGGGTGCTGAAGAACGTCTGCACAGAGCCAGTGCCGCCTCTAGCTCATCCATAGAAAACTGGCATTCCATACGGGGATCACGTGAGGGCGGTGGGTTGTCAAAAGTTCCCGTTCTTGATACTGTGAAATTGGAATCACCGACAATTCTTCTACAGAAAGATTCTGCGACGTCAATCTCTCTGCATCGAAGGTGAAGTGCCAGAGATGTAAACGGGTGTCGCTGACCCAAAGTTGTGCTAAGACCCCGGACAGTTCGCCATATCAGTGATAGGGGCTTTCGTGGATCCAACGACTCGCAAAAGGATGTCCAACGTCGCCTAGCCAGTTTATCCATGTGCCGCTGCATTTTCTTTTGAATGCGTCTAGCCAGCCTCAAATCAACCATGCACTTTGTCCGTCGGTACCTTCGTTCTGCACGACGGCGTATTGCGCAAAGTTTCTCAAGCTCGATGTCGAAATCGGTGCGCTTGTGACTAGTCAAATGTGTATGCGTGGTATTCTGCAGGACATCCTTTATCGAGTCCTCTAGGTTATATGATGAGCCGTCGGTACAGCAGTCTTCCATTAACATTCTGAATTTCGGCCAATCGGTGTACTTGAGGCCTCTTGAGGACTTGGAGCTGGTGAAACCTTCTATACACAGGTAAGTTGGTATATGGTCGCTGCCCCGCGTTTCCAGATCCGAAAACCAGTGCACTTTCCTGATAAGTGAGCGAGAAACCAATGTAAGGTCCAGGCAGCTGCTATAGGCTGATCCGCGTAAATATGTGCAATAGAAGTAGCGATGATTCTGATGGGCCCCATCTTGTTCCTGCCATGTGGCGAAGAACGAGAGCAAAGCTGTTCAGTTTAGATTTAAGTATGCGACGTGTCTCGTCCACGATAAATCTTCGTGTACGACTACCCCAAGAAACTTGTGGTGCGTTACACCAGGTATCGCTGTCCCATTAATAAATATCGGGTATTGCGACATATGCTTGCGCGTGAACGCAAGCATTGCGAATTTATCAATAGAAAGAGTGAGCCCCTGACGTCGTAGATATTTGTATTTGATCGTCACTGCACGCTGTATTCCAGCTCGCAATTGTGGACGAGTAGTTCCGGATGCCCATGTGCATATGTCATCAGTGTATGCACTGATCTTCACCGTGCTCGGAAGTTCTGCTGCTAGGCTGATCACTGTGACATTGAATAGAATCGGGCTGAGGACTCCCCTTTGGGGCACACCACGATGCACCTTTTATCGATCGCCGTCTCCATTATTTGTCATCATGTAAATGGTGCGGTCACTAAGGTAGCTTAAAATTCAAGCATACAGTCGTCCACCGATGTCGAAATCTTCCAGTGCGCCAAGGATCGCATAATGCAGCACATTATTGTAGGCACCCTTAATGTCTAAGAAGACCACCGCCATTAGACTCCGTTGGCTTCTTTCCTCAACAAAGAATGCACAGTTACCATTGCCGATCATGGATGCTGTTATTTATGGCAGTAAAATGCAGAGACACGCAGGCACTTTGATTAACATGAATGTTAAAAATTTCAGCTCAAATTTATTTGCCCTCTAGCACTTCAGCAGCCTTTAAATTAGTGTCATTGTTTGGTGTCTTCCATATAATATTTAATTGATTTGGAGTGCTTAAGTGCAAAGAAACTGCTGAAATATGCACTTCTAAGAAGTTAAACTGCATCTGCACAGAATGCTATTACGTATACTATTCAAACTGCTCCAGACATCACAATGTGCTCTTACTGCTGTCGTGAACTTTGAGCAGGAGAACAAAGTCACTGGCAGTTTCTTTCTACTTGTTGGTCTTTTGTGCTCTGTTCGTGATACACAGTACATGACCATGGAGCACCTGGTTCCTTGTTACTGCTAGAACTAAAAAAAACTACAGATCTTCATTACAACCATGCTACATGCAAAAGTGTACTGTTGTTAAATATGTGCTCATGTTTACAGATGTCGTATTTTCAGAAGCCGATGACAAGACGGTAGTTATAGCGCGAGAACAGAACGATGACACAGAGACAAGAAGGACACTCTTTGTCGTCGTTCTGTACTCGCGCCATAACTATCGTCATGTCATACCAACTAGCCCAAGCTGCCAAACTGCCGATGACAAGTATGCAAGAATAATAAGAAAAGAAGCTTTAACCAACACACAAACAGTGGAGACTGAAAATATATTTCATTGTAATACAAGAACAAAACTACAATGTTATAGACAAAGGCATTAAACTATTGCCAGGCATAATAAGCCAATAAAGTATATTCTATTTTAAATTTACACTTGGTGCGAGAAACCGACAACAAATAAGTTTGCTAGGGAACACAAGTTAGAGTGCGTTACGAGACAACAGTTAATGTTAATAACTTTAAAGCTATCTAACATAGCCAGCTCAGAATGCAGCATAGAGGATCAAGTGGGCAGTCTAGAAGACACAAATCACTTGTGGATTGCTGTCGCATCTATTAGTCTAAACGAAGAAAACATTTCAAAAGTGCACTTCATTGGGGGGAATAATCACACACAAGAAACACAACGGGCTCCTACAGGTGCCACGAACACCGAATATTATTATTATTGTCAGTGTCCTGCCGGATGGATATGTTGTGTCCTGTACAGCACACCAAAGGAGCATTCCACGACTTGGCTTGCATGGGTGCTGGCTGCATCGCACTGCTGCTGAAGTAGGCTAGCCACAGACAGGAAGATGAGGAGCCATGGCCTTGAGGCACACCGAGCATCACCTTTAGAGACCAACAATGCATACTTAGGTCAGGTACAATTTCTAGAAAAAATATATCACTATGCAAACGTGGTCAACATGTTCGGGTAAAGCACAACATGCCACAGCACCGAGAGAGATAAAGCTACATCAAGTAAAAGTTGGAGTTACCTGCCGTGTGTCGTCTGAGGCTTGTACGATAGGTCTTTCTCCTTGCAAGTTGTGAGCAACAAGGGGATTTTCACCCACTTGCTATTTCCATCTAGAGCACTTGATCTACCGAGCGAGTCACAAGCTCGAGAGCTCAATAAGGAATCAAAGATTTGTGCTCGTTCAAAAGCACGAGTTTTCAGCCTCAGATGATTGGAGTTGCATTCATAAGCTGCAAGCTTTCCACTTTCAAAACTCTCAGTTATCTCACAATTTACTTCTATTAATGTTCAATAAGCCTTATGTGTGAGAATATTACAGGCATCCACTGCAAGCAACCATGCTTGGGTTTTCAATTTGTGCACAGTAAGCTGTGTTTACTTAATCTTATGTATTTAAAAGAAAACTAACCTTGTAACTAGCCGTTAGGCAGTTGTGTGCCCTCGAAGCTCCCAGGCAGACCGCAAACCTTCCGGATGAGGTTGCCATGCATGCTTCCAGGCAACTTTCAGGTCCGCTCAATGATAACAGTCCCAGCAGTGACATAGGCTTGCACAATTAGGGAACACGTGTCCTTCGCATTTTTGTACAGGTGCTTCAAGTCATGAGGAGGCTTGATATGCCACTGCGTGCAACTGATACATCACAGAACCTTAACAAACTAAACTCTGCGATCTGTGAAGGACCGAAAACAAGATATTTAAAACAATCATTAGAAGCACCCCCTTCTAATACGTTATTTTATCTATTTATTTATTTATTTTCAGATTTACTGCCAGCCTTTGAAAAAGGCCTTTGGCAGGAGCGGGCAGAACAAATAAAGTAATGCGAGAACATACGCAAATACGTCCACAAAACAACCGCAACAATGAGCGGGAACAAAATAAAAATAAAAATATACAATTACGCAATCAACAAAGTGACAGCAGGTACTATTAACAACTTGTTTGGTACCAAGCCAGACCTACACTGATAGAAACTATTAATAATATACAAGACATGACTGGAAAGAGCAGGAGAAATCTGGACCGAGGTGCACCGCTAAACAAAACAGAGCTACAATGTGACACACTCAACATCAACAACAAAAAAAAAGAAAAAAAAAACATCAGAACAACATTATTGTTTCACAATCACACTTATGTTTCACATATGTGACGAAGCTAGCTATCACTTCGTCAAAGTGGTCGAATCTGCTATAATCACTTTGAAATAAACTGAAGCCCCATGTAGGATCTACATACCACAATATATATGTCCTAGTTAAGTATAGTGCTACCACAGCGGTAATCGTCTATAGAACTAATTCTTCAAAATAACATAAATTCCTCAAGTGCCACCTGGCTCCTGGAAAATACATTCTCATTAACTTTCCACTACCAAACGTGGTAAATAGACAGGCGCATCTTAATAATCAAGCACGAGTTCGCCTATATAAAATCACAAAAAACTGTTGATGTACTTGCCACCCTTTTCATAATATATTATGTATATAGGAGTAGTAGTATATAACAGAAGTACTAAATTTTTCATGCTTAAACTTCACATAGGAAAACATGACATCTACTGGGCTGAAAAATCTGAACACGTTATAGTACTACGTGAATAACAACAAATTTAGTTCCGCAAGGTCAACTCGCCCCGCCGCGGTGGTCTAGTGGCTAAGGTACTCGGCTGCTGACCCGCAGGGCGCGGGTTCGAATCCCGGCTGCGGCGGCTGCATTTCCGATGGAGGCGGAAATGTTGTAGGCCCGTGTGCTCAGATTTGGGTGCACGTTAAAGAACCCCAGGTGGTCTAAATTTCCGGAGCCCTCGACTACGGCGTCTCTCATAATCATATAGTGGTTTTGGGACGTTAAACCCCACATATCAATCAATCAATCCGCAAGGTCAACTCACCAATGGCAGCATTTAGTAGCCTTCAGTGTTATCAGGGACCAAGTGTGCTCTGGGGCCTACAGGCAAAGAACATCTGCAGACTCGAAGCTGTCGATGACATAGCATTGAAGGCTGGCCAGGCATGCACGTTCGTTGATAAAGTTTGGGAACTGGCCACGAGCCTCTGTTGCCAAGGCTCTAGAGCCGTTCAAAACGATGGCCACACGAACTTGAAAGCCTGTAGTTAGCCGTTACTGGCCTACAACTTTATCCAAAGCAATGCACCGGTGAAATATATGCTCTGTCTACGGGCCGGAGAGAAGCTTGACGTTCACGGGCTCTCGCTGACACATATAACTCTCAAGTTCTTACCGAAGACCTGTCTTGGCGTGCTGCCAAAGTAACACGATTTGCAACAGAATGTAGCATCTCGCAGCTCCTGTTCGCCACGTCACGGCGCTTGGGCTATAGTTATCACAAAAAGGAGAAGTGACGAGTTAACAAACAAAAGAGTCAAGCTCTACCACCGCAGCTTTGCAGGGCTAAACAGTTATCAACGCTGTCTTTCAATTTTCGGTCACATAAGCACAGCCTCTCCACAAGTCTTCGCTACGTCAACACAGCACCACCGTTCACAACGAACATCGTTTCACTCCCGAACACTAGATTGCTCCAAGAAAATAGAAGTGTACGGGCTAACCAGTGGTGAAGCAAGAACCGAACACAGCGCGTAGTTCATGCGTCTCGGTACGTACTTGGGGTCACTCAAGTAACGTGCCAAAACACTGTAAATCCAAAACATCGCACAGCACCCAACTGAGAGACTAGAAAGTGAAGCAAACGAACTGTTACCAGCGCAAAAACACACAATGCAGTCTTCTAGAGGGTTGTTGTTGATGCACAGGCGCCGATCTCGCTTGATCAACACCGAGGCATAGGCTTTGCTACGCGTCACCATACACTGATACACTGCCACTGCTTCTCACACCACTTAATAGCACCGAAAAAGCAGCGGTAATCACAACACATCTAGTCTAACGCTGAAGAAACGCGAGCGAGAGGCGTTTGTTAAAATTCACACTGACCGATACGCTGTTTACGACGCCATGTTGTTTTCGACAACTGCGCAGCAGGTAAGAGAACATGAAGTAAGAAAAAAAACTGTAAAATAGCTCTTAAAAAGTACTTGCGAATTTTGCACGGCGTGACTAAAATGATAGGTTCTGTTTAGCGTTGCATAAGTCAGTTGCCAGACGTCGGGGTGGCTATTGCCAAATTGCCGCTAAATTTGGCAGAGAAATTTGCCCCTGTAGTTGTGACTTTTTCGTGAGAGTTTGGTGTCGTCCGCGGTGCATTTCGCGAGTGCACGAGCGACTATTGCCGAACCCGGCAAGGGACGCTGGCCGTTTTAATTAACGAATTGAACTGCGCCTTGCAGATGTTGGGACGCGTTTTCTTGCTGTGTGTGCAGCGGTGCAATGAAGAGATCGTGTCTTTGAGTTAGGGAAGCAATGACGCGTCGCCCGCCCTGCATTTCGCGAATGCGTGTGCGATGAACTTGTTCGTGAGTGCATGGGTGGCGCTAGCCGTTTTAATTAACGGAATTGCGGCAGTCGGGGTGCGTTCTCTTGCTGTGTGCGCAGCTGTGCCATTAAGAAATCGCGTCTCAGTATTTGTAACGACGGGGAAAACTGAATAGAGTCGTACAGGTGGTGCGCTGCCTCCACACCCTTCTTTTTTTTTCACAGCTGATCGTGACACGCTGACCGTGCGCCACGATGGGGACGCTACGTTTCCCTTAGCTGGGAAGGGGGGCGGGGGCAACGCACTACTTGCTGCGACTCTATTCAGTTTTCCCAATCGTTCCTAATACTGAGACGCGATCTCTTAATTGCACAGCTGCGCACACAGCAAGAGAACACGCCCATACTTCTGCAAGGTATGGCTCATTACGTTAATTAAAACAGCCTCTTAAATTGCAAAGTAGCACACTTAGCACGAGAATGCGTCCCAACGTCTGCAAGGCGCGGTTCATTCCGTTAATTAAAAAGGCCAGCTTCGCTCATACATTCGCGAAATGAACCGCGGACGACACCAAGCCCTCACGAAGAAGCCACAACTACAGAAGCAAATTTCTCTGCCGAACATGGCGGCAGTCGTCAACACTGACCCTTCAAGTCTGGCAACAATGTATTCAACGCCAAAGAGAATTTTGCCATTAATTTGCTTTCATGTGTGATGGGCATGATATGATGAACCCGACAGGCGTGCCAGATGAAAGAAGCGTTTAGGCAACGTCACGGAGTGAGCTGATGTTCAGGGTAGTGCTTCACAACCAATCACAAGCTGCGCCTGTCGGCCAAGCCGTCGTCTGCTCGCGTTTGTTGTCTGCTTCGATCAGAGCATGCGACGGGAGATTCACCTTCGCAGCGTAATTATTCGCAGGTCAAGTGGATGCTGCGTCGCACAAAATACATGTCAGTGGCTCGCTCTACCTTTGATTGATGTTCGTGCGCCAAGTGAAACGGCTGGTAATTGTCGCAGGGACCTATTCTGCCAAGGTCCGCTTCAGAATCATGAGGGTTTGCATATTTACGGTGTCATTTAAAGTTACTAAGGTCATTTTATCTCGACTGCTTACCGTAATATCACGGTCTATATCGGTTTCTGAACAGTGAAGGTGAAAATGCTCGATTTGTTTGTAGTTCCATGCGGAACCAGGCCCACCCCCAATACGCTTCGGCTTACAAAGTACGCGCAGTTACAGATCGTCCAAAAGCGTATCGACAGCTGTATTTCAGAGATCGCAGCCATTGTAAAATTAGAGCCAATCGAAGTACACTAGAGCACAAGCTTTATGAACCACTAACTGAAAAGTTCCCCTCAATTCGATTTCCAATTAGATTTTCAATAGCAAGAAATGTGCTCCCATCAAACTCCTTGGTGGCAATTTCCACCAATGAGGCAAAGATCTCAAGTCGTAATTTTAATTGGATGAGATGGGGTGCAACGCAACAACATAACTAATAAGGTTGATCATATGCCCGGTCGCGTTCGAAAGCACCGACCATTCACGTAGCACATTGGTTTTCATCCAACCATAAATTTTTACACGGTAATTTTACGCCATTGACGCCTAATAGGACTCTTCCATTACTGCGACTTCGAACTTGTTGGATGACGGTGGTTGCCAATACCATACATTGCGTACAAAGGAAACAACACACGAAACTCAAAGCGCCGAAATAAATGAAAACGCACGAGCAGTCATCAGGCAGTCTTACATGGACGTGAATTAACTCAAAACCAGCCAGGGCACCAAAGTATACTGCCGTGGCGGCAGGTTCTAAATAGCCAAATTGTTCCTAAGAGTGGTCCGGACCACTCTTAGGACTTTTTTTAGCCACGCTGTTCTTACGTAAACATTCGCTTCGTGAATCTACTTACGAGCATTTTTCGGGGACGTAAACAAGTATAGCAACTGCATCACCATCACTGACATGTTCCCGGGCAGTCGCAGCATGCTTTATTGCAGCGGCCGATGCGACAACTATAAAATTCTGTCATTGATGCGTTTTATTCGAATAACCTATAGGCATTAGCTTCCATTAGCTCGTGACATATCATCCATGGAAATGGTGCCGAATGTTTGAACTGGCACTTGTTTCGTGAATCTTCGTTTTTCTGTTTCTGCTACTACGATTTTTCTAGGCGTGCACTCACATACCAAGAATCACATTTCACTGATACACGTTGACAAGATGCGATAGCAACCGTCCTTCAATGCTCATTCACCATAATTTCAATTTCACAGAGCAGATATTTAGCAAATAAACTCATATGCTGTCAGTTTCTAAGAACACATCAATTTCTATGACTTCAGATGGTCTTTCACTCTTTTTCACGAAGCAACCTCTGCTTTGCGATACTCACTTCAGCGAAGGCAACACTACAAGTCTGCGCAAGCTTTCGTGCAACGTGCTATCGTCTACGTAATATAGTATAGGCAAGTCTATGTCGTATTTTCAGGACACTCGGCGCTTGCATTTGTATTGATAGGTTGTGCTCTGTGCGATGCCCATTACACTATATCATTATCTAAAGTACAGTTTCAAGAGCTCCCAAAAATACGTACTGCTGATGTGAGTTCCAGCACATGCCAAGTTTCATAAATAACGACAGACAATTTCTGTTTTTTTTTGTAGGAGCCACCCTCATTTATTTTAATTTATTTCGTAATCAGAAGTAATTCTTTATGCTGTATTACTAGCTTGTCATTCTCAGAAATGTAGCCGTACATAAAAATTGGCAATCGTAGTAATAATTTAGGCTACCGATGCCTGTATGGAGCATTACACTTCAAATTATGTTGTAGTGCATTTTCCTTCTACACATTCTCCTGTGGCTCCTTTGCTGTTTTTATTCGGTGGCATGCCTTTTCCTTCCTGCAGCTGTTTAAATAGAAGAAGAAGAAAAGTTTGTTACTATGAGATGAAAAATTTTAGGAAGCAAAATTTTATTTAGGTCACGAGGTTTCATTTGAAATATTGTCGAAAATGACAAAGTTATACAAAAGTACAAGCCCCAAACTTAGAGTTCTTCACTGCACCAAAACATATACTTTCGTTCGGGAAACTGCTCATGGTAGACATTCTAGGCTAAGCAATTGTAATATATAAATTTGTAACTAACCGGACGTTTACAGTACAAAATTTGGGAAACCTTCAGATGGATTCACTTCTATGTATCAAACGCAATATAACCGAACAACAATTTGAAGAAAAAAAGCATAAGTAACAATATTTGTGGTTTTTAACTGTATTGTTATCAATATTGCCTAATTTGAAGGAAATAATAGTGTACAGAAATTACATTTTGTGCCGGTGAGACTCACGACCTTCAAATTCATAAACTGTGGGTTCGAATCTCACCGATGTAACAGGTGATTTTTTGTAAACTTTATTTTCCTTCAATTAAGGTGATAACAATTAAATCACAGTCAACAGACCACAAATAATCTCTCCAATGCTTTGTTTCGCTTATTTCTTACTAGGTTTTATTAGTTTTCATGTCTTGACATTACTTTTGACATTCGCGACGGTTTCTCAAAAGTCTAACAAAGGAATTTGGGCTGATTGCAGAGCAGCGGATGATACCTCAGCTTCGGTCACAAACGAAGTTGCGGCATTTTTTGTTGTTGAATTTGTGAAAGAAATTATGATAGGGAAATACGATGTGTTGCTGCACTAGGGAAATGAACTCGAAATATCAAATGAATCAGTAATAAGTAAACAAGTTGTAATTGTTCCGACATTATGAAAGCCGATATTGTTTAGAATGCATGAGGTAATTTGGGTAGCATAGAGTTGTGTTATAAGGCATCAAATGAAGGATTTGCGCATGATTGCCCTGTATGTCTACTTTGCACCAAATTGACTTTTTCAGAACACCATCACGACGAACATCTGAGATTGGGTTGATGGCTTAAGATAATTTACTGAACTTGTATTCTGATACATATTTATTGGCTAGATTTTACTGCTTTCGGCGACAACCGCAAGAAATTTAGCGTAACTAAGATCCATTGAAAGGAACCTTCACTGTCGCGTAGCAAGTTCTCTCCCTCAAAGCGGGGTGGTGCGCGCGGTGGTGCGATGCGGCTGCATGTAGGCAAATCCGTGCGTTACACGTTTCAGATGTGGCCCGCTATGTTTGCTTGCTCCCAGTGCGTGGTCTCTTATATTAACGTTGCAAAAACGAAGATGCACCGCAAAATGAAACTGGACTCTTTATTTTCAACCATATTTTCCACTTGAAATTGTAATGGTTTTGAAGCTATTTTAACGGTGAATCTCGGCAGTCTCTAATGAAAATACGTTTCAACACTTGGAGGTTCTCACTTAGCCGCTGGCTAGAGAGAGTTTGTACGTGTGTGTGAAACCTTATTTAGGGGAAAAGAAAAACGGGCTCTTTCCATGGTTGGGGGCCTACTTGTTGCCCAGAAAAATATTCCACAGTTACTCTGGCAACAGCTTTATGTATTCCAGATTATCTTTATGCAGGCGCACTTAGCCCAGAACTTGTCTGACTTTAATAACAAAGCAATGAGGTAATAAAATTAGGCAGTTTCACTTAATATCGCAAAATCTGGTTTAATTGCTGAGCTGATGGTGTCAAAGTGCTCATTTGTTGCTTGTCTTTGCCCATACTGTTTTGTGGGCCAGAGGAGAGTAGTGGGGTTTGACCTATAATAGAGACACAATACCACTGAACGTGCTTGGTATATACACGCTAGGCCTATTATAGAAAGGTTATTTTATTTCTATTGTATCCCATTGAAACGTTCCGTATGCCGTTCCGATAATTGCACATGTTAGCTCACGGAATCCATATGTTATCTTACGGAAACATACGGAATCAATGGAACAGCATACGAAGCCATTCAATAGAGAGACCAGGGTAATCCGTGGCTAATACGCGTGGCTAACGCGCGTTAGGAGCTACGTTGCGCTTTGCAAGAATTAACCTCGAAGTCAATCAGATCGGCTGCTGAAATTGTGCGCCTTATTGTACGTCTGTGGCTAGAAAGTATTAAGTATGATCTTCTTGTTTCGCTACATAATCTAATTTCATGAACTTCTATATAATGGCCAAGCAGGCTATTACACTTAAAACTATGTTTATCACAAGGCTACAGCAGAAATTGACTGCAAGCTCTTAGTTACTTCATACTCATAGTTGTAAGCGTGCGCAGGGTTGCCCCCCCCCCTATTAAGTTGATGTATGAGGCACAACTTGTGCCCCCTCCCCCATTTAGGTGAAAGAGAAGGGCGGGGTGGCGCTCCACCTGCCTCTCATTCTTTAGAGCATGTTAATGCTCCTGGTGCCCACCAATATGCGGATTGCAAACTTTCTTCTATGCGTGAATAACAGACAAAGGTAGAGAGGACGTTCAATCATGGATACATACGCGTCTTTTTGGCAACAATGAAAAGCGTGGTCTATTTTATTCCTTTACATATCGACAGAAGCCGCCACTTGCACTGAAAGCTGGAACTTGTGGAAGGCCAAGAACCCTTTAGTGCTACAAACGTTAAATCATCGTCTCCTTGGCGTAAGAGGTGTCTTAAAGAATCGTGGAAAAGGGTAATGCGCTCTTTGCTGTGTATATGGTGAAAGGAAATGCGCTTACAAAAAAACAAGTATCAACCAAAACAGATATATTGCGCTCGAAATGAATGCTGAGATCGACGATATTGGAGGTCCAAGATCTATTGCACGTAGTGCGTCATAGCTTGCCAGTATTGATATGTTAATAATAGTTAGTAATTACACTGAAAATGAGTTACGATGTTAGTTCCACTACTTGGGGCAACTGTAGACGAGCTTTGAAAAGCTGCAGGAGCGGCATCTCATGCAACCATGCATTCAACAGTAATATGTGAATGTGCTTACATAACATTTCTCGCCCTTTTGTAATACTATTATTTCATCACCTTCACAGATAAATGTACAGGCCGAGTAAATGTAGTTCTGAAAAAAGAAACAAAACGCAATCTGTAGTGCAAATATAATCTCTATGCACTAAGCAATGTGCTACACGTACTTTCTATTGGTGATATTGGCAGCAAGCATAGATTGAACGATGTAAAACACTCTTGAAGATTGAATTCTTTGACCCGCTAGGTCATAAAAGTTACAACATCATATTTTATTGTTTTATCCGCAGGATTTCCCGTCGGCGTGTTACTATGCCTAATATTTGTCGCTGTATACTGCCATCTTCGTTCACATTGCGCCGTTCCGTGTCCTCTGAAGAAGGCACCGTAATAGAATGAGCTTATTTCTAGTGCGAAGTCTTCTACTCATGCGTGCACAGCACACTGCAGCCATTGGAAAGTAACAATCACATCCGACGGACAGCGAACAATAAAAAACAACTGGACCAAGAATCTTCAACAAAGCACGGTTGTCACAGAGGCTGTTCACCGGACACGTCTTACGAAGGGCCAAAGAAGACGTAGGTTGTTTGACAGTTAGATTAGGGTGCTTTATACTGGTTTTCGCAGAAAAAATGTCATGTGTCTTTTATTGGTTTAGTGCGGCACTACAGCCGAAACGAGTGCAAATGATTACAGTGAAACACTCCCTGTGTAATGTACAGTCTTAGAACACAACGCGGTTTTTCTTCTGTCACTTGCATAATATATACGTACAACTTTGTTGGAGATACTATTAAAATACTTAAAATATTTAGAGTACAGCAAAAATGCTTTGTGCAGCGTTTCATAAGCCGTTGCATGACAGACACTCCTAACAAAATAATTACTAGCCGTATGATTGTTACATGTGCAAATAAAAAAAGAATACACTTCACACATCCCAGATGTATTGTAACCGTGTGCAGGAAATACACATCCACCCCTATTCGAACATTCGAAGTAATATGACTTGCGTAATAGGACACAGGCACCACATGGCTAGTTGTTTGGTGGCTCCGCACGAATTACCATGTTTTGTTTTCTGTCATATAGTTTAAACAGGGTAAAACTTAGAGAGGGCCTGGCTCCTTTTTGTGATTTGATCGGCGAATGACATCTATAATTGAGGTTTATTGCACCACGAGTCTATTATCCTAAAACTTTCTTGAATCTGTCAAGTAAGAGTGCAGTTACAGGGCTTTGTCCCATGTTTTGGGAGGGGCCTCGACAACCAATTAGGATCGATCATAATCTCCTTTGTAAGGGGAACATGCTCTATCGCGTCATCACTGCCGCAATGCTCGCAAGAAGCACTGTCTTCCGTGTTCTCTGTCACTGCCCACGCTACATCATACAAAAACAGCCGCTAGCTGCTGCGTTAGCCCGCCTTGACGACAGACCGTTGTCAGAACAGTCAGTGCTCGAAAGCCGACATGATCTGTATTCGCACAGAAAATCAGTGAAAGCCTCACGGAACTTTTTGCCTGGTAGTGGTCTATTGAATAGGCTATATCAACCCCGCTCTTTTTTTATTTTTCGCGCGTCTATTTTGCTCTTCGCCTTCTTTGTCCTCTTTCTTCCCCATTCCCCTTTTCTTAGTGCAGGGTAGCGAACCGGATGTCCCAATTTCTGGTTAACCTCCCTGCCTTTTCCTCACTTTATTCTTACTCTCTCTCCATTGCAAGAGTTAATTCTTGAGTTGTCAAACAAGGTAGAGAAAAAAAAAACACTCTGGTGACCATTTTTGTTTTGTGTGCTCAGTCGTGCGTGAATTCGAAGTATTTAAGCTTTCTTCATCTCGCCATTAAACGATATGCAGCGGCTAAACTAATGCCATTGAGGCACCGCAGCCCCATACTGAGTGCGTGTGGTAAGGTGGCTGATTTGGTAGCAGACGACGGCTCTACTCAATACGGCAAAGGACGCCACAAGTTGAAAGGTAAAATGGTTCTCGCTGGCACTAGGTGGGCTGAATCTAGACTAACATGTTCTTTCACAGTAACTTTTTCCCATATGCACAGGCATATACCCTATGTTTTCACATGTTTCGTGAAAACCACGAAATATTGGGGGACCTTGTCGAGTATTAAGGATTGTCTTTCTGCAGTTGTCCCGATGAATGCGCTGGAAGCCAAATATGGAGAGACGACACGAGAGAAAGAAGCTACGTCACTGAAGGACATGACCCTGAATGCGTTTGATGAAAGGTGATTGCTCTTTCCCGTAGTAATTTTTCACGGCGCCAGTGTGGCTATGCAATAAGACACTATAGAGCACGTCACCAACACATGATGCATAGCCCTCCTTGGCAAGAAGTGGTTTTTTTCATTCCTGTGCAAAAAAAAAATTGTGTATAGAAAAAGTGTTGAAAGCTTTAGAGTACGTCGTATTCTGCTACGAGAAAGCAGGAAGCCGTCCCATATACCAGGGCATTGCCATTTAGCTGACGATTTAAAGCACTATGTATCTACTGTGTTTAGAAAAATTTATTTTCTACTGCGTTTACAAAAAGTGGCAAATCCCACGTACCGAGGGAATCGATGATATGGGAAGCACGAATGAGGAAGGTTGATATGCCACTTTCAAATCACCACAACGTTACGAGGTGGAGGTAAATTATACCGTACACGACTTCCGTGTCATGATTATCATGTTTAGATGTGTCCTTTACCTTCCTCATATATTCACGTCACGTGATGCCAAATTTAGTATATGTGGAGCTAGCGAAGCGGCTGCGAGCATGCTATGAGTGTGGTATGTTGTCATATTCTTACATGACAGGCGTCTCATGATTATCATGCTTGCACCAGTCATATACCTGATTGATATGTGGAGTTTTACATCACAAAACCACTAATGATTATGACACATGCCGTAGTGGAGGGCTCCGGAAATTTTGACCACCTGGGCTTTTTTAACGTGCACACCACCAGTCTTATACCTTCGTCATCCATTGACGTCACGTAACACCAAATTTGGTATATGTAGAGCTAGCGGAACGGCTTTGCGTGCATCATGAAGGGCTCAGTATACTCCAACGTAACATTGACGCGCGCGCACGCTGGACTAAGCGACGCTACGTTAGCAAAACGCGAGCACTCTATAGTCTCACGCCAGGTGCGACCGGCGCGACATCCGTTCGTCGGCGCGGCCCGTCACCCCCGGAAAATCTTTTCAGGCCTGCGCGTCACGTGACGTGACGTCAACGACGTCACATCGCGCCGGCCGGCCGGCCGCCCTTCGCTGGGTGGCTGCGCCAGCCGCGAGCGCCCTTCACGCCTACCGACTCGGGCGAGGTTCCTTGACACCATGTCCGCACGATTTATCAAGGTATCCATTGATTGTATGGTTTAACGCGCCGACGCAACGCAGGCGATGAAGCGCGCCGTAGGGGAGAGCTCAGGATCAAGTTTTACTACCTGGGAATCTTTATTGTGTGCCGAAATCTCGTACACACGGGCGTTTTTGCTTTTCGCCTCCATCAGAAATGCGGCCGCCGCAGCCGGGTATCGAAACTGCGCCCTAGTGCTCAGCAGCGCTACGCCTTAGCCACTGAGCCACCGTTGCGGGGGAACTTATCAAGGTATCAAGAAATAATGAATATCGTGAATGGAATAATGCGTATTTATTTATCACAGCCAGACGCCGTCTGTACAAATATCACAGTGCACATTGTTCTCGGTCCAGGCAGACGACAGGCAACACAAGATGTTGCCCTTAATGCTGAAAATATGCCAAAAGTACAAAACACAATATCTTGCCACATAAAACTCAGAAAACAAAACAGATTGTAACAGCAAAAACATCCCCGAGCTTTGGAACAGAAAAAGCACACTTTCATTTAAATTGTAGGTTAGAGGAAAACATACCATTCGTTTATCATAGTAGCAGTAGCAACACAAGGTATCAGGTTCGAACACCTGCCAAAAAATACAATACAAAAGAACACTGGTGACTAAATTGTGGTCAACAGCATGATAAATGACAGAAAGAAAAGTAATTGTACTGCCACAGGTAGGTGCATGTCCTAGGGAAAAAATCAAACAAAAATCTAAGAAAAAAACAAATCACAGTGCACAACATGTCTGTACACAGAGTGCACAAGGAAAGTGTACACAGCTTAGGTACCAAAACGGACTGTACAACTGCTACAGTGGGCACCGAGGCAGTTCGAGTTAAAAAAAAAGAAAAAAGTACAGCACCTTTAAAAGCTAACAACTTGTAAAGAGATACAAAACTGGAAACAAGGCTCAAACAAGGGAATGTATTGCTTGAGCCAGGTAGCAATAAGTGCAGCGCTCCTCAGACAGCATCGACAGGTTGTTCAAAATTTCCAACAAGGAACTTACTTTTTGAACTGAGTCTGGTACAACAGCGCTACCAAGGTTCTTGATTGGTGAACCTTGATAGCAGGCAAAGACTTCAAGGTTTGCAAACACGGTCAATGACGCATTCAAACAAGGTTCACGATAGTCGATAATGTTCAAAAACATGGAGCACTCTTCTTTATGAATCACAGTCCACTTTGGAGACACTGACACCCCTTGCAGGCGAGCCCTTAGTTCTTCGAGGGACGAAAACCGGTCTCGTTTTTGCTCCGCTTCATATGACGCCAGCGACTTTTCTACAGCACGGGCGAGTTGGGAGGCTTCTTGTCGGCTCCTCTTGGCGTCAGGGGTTTCTCTCGTGCTCTGGTCTCGTACTGATAGGTAGGACGGACAGCCGGAAAATACCGTTGGGACAGATCCAGGACGCAACCGTGGTACTGGGAGTGCAACTTCAATAACTCTCCCTGTCCTTGGATCCGTCTACGATGTCGTCTTCTCAATGCATGAGGGCCAAACTCCATAAGCGCGAAAATGCACGCGACAGCGACGAGCGACGCGACGTAGATCGGCGTCGCGCGACCAGTCGCTAGCGCAGGCAAACCTCATTCACGCGACGGCTTCGGCGAGCGAATTCCACTGTTGCTGGCATGAGGCCGTCAACTCGCACCAAGAAAACCGCGTAGCGAGCGGTTTCCAATTTAAAAATAAGATATATTGTTGTGTAATGGAACAGAAAGTGTTTATTATTGCCTTGCAGCATTTTTTATATGCGCATGCTTAATAAACATTGCGTTATTTCTTGTTGCGCATACGTAACTCGGGCAGGATCACGTGCACCTATGTAGTCTTCGTCTTTTCCGGTTTTTCGCTATTGGCTGCTTGAGCCCAGCACTTCCGGGCGATGAGCGACAATTTCCAAATCTGGAGAACCGAGCGATCGCGCGAAAATGAGCACGCGACACGTCGCGCGACGGCCCTGTTTCGTCGCTCATAGCGTCGCTCGTCGCTGTCGCGTGCATTTTCGCGCTTATGGAGTTTGGCCTTGAAGCGTCGAAATGATTCGCGCACACCTGCAAAAACGTTTCAAGAACGTCTGAGACGCCACTTCTCAAAAGAAAAAAATGCGCTCCCGTTTGCATGACCGCGTTTACAGTCCGTGTAGCTAAAACAAAGTCTACCTACGTTTCGCAAGCATCTAAATAAAAGCACTGCGCTAAGTGGTACAAGCAACATGAAAGGAAACACGGGAGCGTGATGTCACCGCACTCCACGAAGCGCTTCCACCGAGAGCTTGCAAGAATGGACGACACCACGGCACTGTTAGTGAACAAAGCGCAGCTGACCATCCTTGCTGCGAACGCTGCTGGCGTCAGCGCTTCGCGAGGCCCGGCGGCCACACGCTCAAGTATTTCCCATCATAGGTGATTTCTACCCGAACAAGCAACGACAAGCTAAGAACAGGAGCATCTCAAATTCTTACCTTAGTGCACGAAGTCGGCACGAAGTCCTTCCTAGGAATGGCGCGTAGCCATTGTTTGAGAGCGTCGGCGTCTTTAGGGAAGGAAAACACTTGTATCTTCTTTCCTGTTTTGTAGTTGCCGGTGCATCCGGGTACACAACACTTATTCGGCATTGTCGCATCACTCCAGCATCACGCACGGAAACGAAATTGCCGCAAAACAACAACGGAAAGCAACAAACGTGAAACACCGTCAACACCACGCCGCCGAACCGTCACCACCGCCGCCCGCGCTGCGCTCGCTGCCGCTGCGGCTTCCCAGAGAGTCGGCCGGCCGGAAATGACGTCAAATTGCTGGGCGCAGGCCTGAAAAGATTTTCCGGGGGTGGACGCGCGGCCCGACGGCAACCAACGCGAAATGCGACGTGCTGCATTTCGCGCCGATGCGTTACCCAGATAACACTGCGTCTCCATTTTTTCGTTACGGAGGAACGCCGGACGCGCTGGAACATGCATGCGTCAAAGCAACGCTGCGTGGCGTGTGCCTGCGAGTATGTGGCAGGACCGGCGCCTGGCGTGACAACGCCGGCGTGACGCGACGAAATAAAACGACGGTGAGTACGCGCACCGCGTCACGAAATATATTGGCGTCTCGACTGTGGTACGTAGTCATGTTCTCACATAACAGACATCTGGTGATCATCATGTTTGCACCAGCCACGAACCGTCATCTATTGACGTCACGTAATACCAAAATTGCTATATGTAAAGCTAGCGGAACGGCCGCGAGCGCATCATGAGCGTAGCATGTAGTCATGTTGTTACATGACACGCATTTCACGTTTATCATGTTTGCACCAGTTTCATACCTTCGTCATGCATTGACGTACCTTAATACCAAAATAGGTATATGTGAAGCTAGCAAAACGGCCGCGAGTGCGTCATGAGTGTGGCATGTAGTCATGTTTTTACATGACACGCATCTCATGATTATCATGTGGGCATCAGTCACATACGTTCGTCATCCATTCACGCCCCGTTATACCAAGTTTGATATATACGAAGCTACCGAAATGGCCGCGAACGCATCATGAGCGTGGCATGTAGTCATGTTGTTACATGACACGCATGTCATAAATTTCATAGTAGGGTCTGTTGCTTGTGTGCGCCATGCAATCATGTCATACTATACCAGTTTTGCAACATGTCATGTGAACGAAACCACCGCAAGAGCAGCAATGTAAATGCTGCTCTTGCGCTCATGCAATGTAAATAAATGCTGCTCATGCAATGTAAATCATAACATTGATGTCATGATTTTCATGTTATGACTATTGAAATACGTTCTTAATACCGTCATGTTTTTGCATACCAAGTTTGGTATCGATACCATAATTGAAACGGCCAAGAGAGCTAAATAAAAGTCGAATGGGGATAGATTGATGCGCTCGAAGTCACTGAAGTTCGCTAAGAAACGCTTCGCATTTAAAAGTGGGTAACAATACAGAGTACTACGTACTATACTATGGGAGTGCATAAAGCCGTCCCGTCTTTCAAGGTTCGTTTAGAATAAATGTTTTACAATTTCGAGTACTTCGTACTCAACTATGGGAGGGCACTGAGCCGTTCCGCTAAAAGTCAGACTGCTTCACGAGCTGCCACCTCAGCTATACATTCTTACACTACAACATACCCCCTTTTCTTGGAAGCCTCGTCGATAGTTAGACGTGACCTACACAAGTGCGCCAGCGAACTATCCGTTTCTTTTCAAGAAAAAAAGCTTGTTTTTCTTTGGTAGATGAGTGTTTTGCTGAAAAACGGTACTATCATCTTGCGGTAATCATGACTATTTACTGAGCGCACGCAATTTTTTTTTCGAGGAGGCAAAATTGAGGCAATCAAATAAACCATCCGTTTGTCCACATTCCTCCTGTCTGCTTCTACTCTGGTACCTCGATCCAAGCGCAAGTTTTTTTTAATTGATTGATTGATTTGTGGTGTTCAACCTCCCAAAACCACCATATGATTATGAGAGACGCCGTAGTAGAGGGCTCCGGATATTTCGACCACCTGGGGTTCCTTAACGTGCACCCAAATCTGAGCACACGGGCCTACAACATTTCCGCCTCCATCGGAAATGCAGCCGCCACCGCCGGGATTCGATCCCGCGACCTGCAGGTTAGCAGCCGAGTATCTTAGCCACTAGACCACCGCGGTGGGGCGCAAGGTATTTCTAGTAGAATTTTAAACCTACAAACTCACATTGTAAACTGTACGTTTCTTGCCATGTCTTGCGTTATAGCGTTTGGCTCATGTGTTCAAGGAAGCTCATGTGCCCATGTTCACTGAAACGTCTACCGATCGGTAGCCTTTTCTGACCACGTTCAAAAAGTGTTTCAGGCCCCCCTTGAGGCAATATTGAGCCTGCTGCTTTTTTGCAGTAGACCACAAATGTCCACGGAGAGTATAAGTCGAGCGAATTTAGACTTTCCTGCCATATTACGGCAGCAGAAAACAAAATCTTCATGCTTTACACACTGACAAATGACAAGTGCACATGCAAACACAATAGGAAAGAAATATAATGGAATATCAGGCTGCTGATGCGTTCGGCATTTTTTTTTTCGCCACGTTTTGCACTTCGTAAACCTGTGCAGTTATCTGTGGCGTACTGTGTTTCATATCGGTGAAAAACAAAACAGTCCACCGCGGCATTGTATAAGTATATATATGCTGTATAAGATAGTCGGCAGCCACTTAGAAATTTCTAATTGACGCACTGGCGTAGCCATAGCCCCCCCCCCCCCCTAAATATAATCTGGGCTACGTCTCTGATCGCCGCCTATAAAAACCATCTCTTATACTTAGTTGTCTCGACGAATTGACTTTCGGTGCTTCCGAGAGCTGTATATCTGACCGATCCAGTCCTTGGACCGATCCAGTCCTTGGCGGGAGGCACGAGCGGAAGTTCCTGCCCCCGCCAGACACGACTGAATGTGCGGGATGTTGCCACCATGACCGACGCGCCAACGTACGACGGGCCCGCTCCGCCTATGGCAGAGCGCATCACTCACTTCACACCTGCCACAGAGGCAGCCATCTGCCACGTGGGCCTCTACACGAGCCCTCGTGCACCGACTACCGAAGGGGCTTTTACGACTCCTGGAACGCTGACAGAACCTCCTCCAGAATTCGCGTTTGCTCTGTCACATGACATGCGTCCTGGCGTGATTTCGACGCGGGACGCGAACCAGCAAGCGTGTAACTGGAATGCACGCATTCCCTTTGACGCGTCTCCAGCGTCGTACACCTCGGCCCGACGCGCTGACCGATCACGTGCCCTCCTTTAGATGGCCCTTGGACCACGGCGTTTCCACGCCCGTCGACTTGGTCACCCGCACTGGCATGTCAGCCACACTGTAACACTCAGGTCGGTGTTCCAACGACCTGAGCGTTGACTACGTTCTGGCGACGGCTACGTCCGTGCCACTACTAAAAGCCCACTGCTTCTTGCCAACAGCCATGTCGGCGCCATGTGCGCTGTTGGAGACGCCGCCGCGTCATTTACCTTTCAGTAGTCTGTCGTCCTGGTTCCGTGTCAATGCATAGCACCACCTGGCCAAATCTATTGCGTGGCGCTACAGATAACATTAAGAATTCATTATTTATGGGAAATTAAGCTCATTAGGACCTAATAGCAGTGCATCCGGACATTGTAGATCAACAAGAAATTTGGTCAATCAATACAGATTTGCCGTAAAGAAGGGGGAGCCAACGTAGACACAACACAGGGGAAACTTACCAACCAGCTCAATTTTTTAGACGTCCTATGCTTATCACTAGTGTATTATGTACCTATATTTCACTCCACCGACTCATGTAAACATTCCTTCAAATTGAAGTTTTGTAAATGCGTTACGGATGGGCAGAATACTGGCCATGGCCCCACCGTGACGGTCTGGTGGCTAACGTACTCGGCTGCTTAACCGCAGGTCGTGGGATCGAATTCTGCAGCAGCTGAATTTTCGATGGAGGTGAAAATGCTGTAGGCCCGTGTGCTCAGATTTGGATGCATGTTAAAGAACCCCTAATGGTCGAAATTTCTGGAGCCCTCTTTACGGTGTCTCTCATAATCATATGGTGATTTTGAGACGTTAAACCCGACATATCAATCAATTAGAATTCTGACCATCTCGTCGGAAGCTTGGTATGATGCCCTTCTAATAGAAGTTGACACATTTGGTCGCTTTTTAAATCATTGACATGTCAGGATCCAATGATTTCTGCTAAACTAGACGTTGATTGTTGGCGACAACTTGAGATTTATACAGAATACCAAGGAGAGAGAGAAAGAAAAATCAAAAGGAAGGCAAGAAGGTTAACCAAGGGTGAACTCGATTTGCTACGCGGCATGACGTAAGGGGGGAAAGGAAGAAAAAGAAGAGAGAACAGAAAAGAGGTAAAGTAATACGCTTGCACTCATAGCACTAAGTACCGCGCATGCTCAGAAAGTCATAAAAGTGTGAACTGTCACAAAGTAAACGGGTCGACTTGGATGGTCTTAGATTAAGGATCACGGAAGTTGGTCACGCAAATTTGTGCCATAGCTTCTCTCGTGTGAGCGTATGCACACCTTACTTTCTTTTCAATTACACGTCGTGAGCTTACTACCATAAGTGCTCAATATGCTTCAAAGGTTCGAATGCCCCAAAGTGCCGCCGCGTTGAGAAAGCTAGACCATTGTGCGCAGAACCACAACTAGTAGCAGTTTATTACAGTCACCGTAAAAGCCCGATGACTGCGTCACCTGCTTGATATCGTTCTTATTAAACGAAATTCAACAACAAAGGGCATACTTACGGCATCTTCTAGTTTTTTGCAGTTAGGATCGCTACTTTCCGGAACCCCTTGCAGGTTAACAGTGCCTGCCAATGCCAGAGACAAGTGCTTCGTCACAGCAAGAAGCGTGTCAGTGGTTCGGCCCTTCAAATGTAACCACGATTTGTAACTGCCTACGAATAGTTTTTCTAGATGTAATTTTTCTTGTCATGAGACACTTCAGTTACAGCTCCCACAATAATCTTATTTCAACACGTCAGCCTTTGATCCAGCGCTGAAACTATCGTAGGAACTAAATAAAACAAAATATTCGCTGTTTGTGCCTAGGTACGAGCGGTACTAATGTGTAGAATATATTAGTTCATCATTTGCTGGGCTGAGCGAGCTGATGTGAAAAACATTTTCCAACGTCATGTCCGCAACAAAGATTTTATGGGCAACTTGGTTTCAAGATAATGCTTTCTGCAAAGTTTACCAAGCTCTTGCGGCATTTCGCTTAACTAGACAGATATGATGGCATGGTGAATGTAAAGTAATTGAAGAATTTAGCAAATTTAGACGTGCCGCCGGATTCTTGTCTGGACACGAAAACTTATTGACACTTCGAAAATGTTCGCAACGACTGGCATTTCTTCAGCTGAGACACGTATTGATAAGTTTCTCACGACGTTCGCCTCAATAGTTTTGATCTCGCCGAATGTGCCGGCGATAAGTTTTGTTCAGACATCTCACACAACAATTTTTAAAGTATAAAAATTTTGCAGAAAGATCCCTCATACTTACATATAGCAAAGGTGGCAAATACAAACGTGAGTATCACAACCGAGCGCATTTTGCAATGCTTTCAGAAGCTCGTTTGTGGGCCCTGTGCCGTACGAGCATCTTGCGAAGCAGAATTACAGCAGCGGAAATAAATAACCTCCAGAATGAGAGCATATGTCGCGTGGTTGTCGAAAAGAAAGAATTGTTTGAAGAAGCACAAAGCAGGTGTGTTTACGCATGATTAAACACCTTGTCGAGGCTCGACATCACTGATATTCAAAACATTTCAGGCTTCTAAGCAACGAGGCCGAACCATTTGCAGCGCGTGTAAACGCAAACAGTACGGCATTTAAAGCTAAAGGGTGGACACTTTACCCTACGTAAGACGCTATTCTTTGCAGATTTTTCGAGCATGAAAAATAAAAGTTAACCTGAGCCACAAAAAAACATAACCGTATTGCGCAAGTGAATTTAGAAAGAAGTGGTCGCAGGGTCCCCTCTCCCATTAACTTCATTTCTTTGCAAACAACAGCTATAATGGGGCATACTTGTAGAACTTGAACCGATCAACCCAACAACGTGTACTTTTGAGCCTGTACAAAGGGGACTTATCCGAAGCATCCATGATAATGTATTCCTTCGGCTTTGTTTTTGTTGTTGTTGCTGTCGCGGCTATTTTGTACGCATATGATGAATAGAAGAATTTTCGAATATGTGCATGACAATAAATACAAGGTATCTGCCTACGTCCACGCAATCTTATTTTTCTCATTACCCATCCCTCCCCCCCTCCTGTGTCCCGCTGTCAGTACACACGCAGCGTGTTTTTTCTCTGGCTGTCTCTGTCTAGCTTAATCGTGTATATGTTTGACTACTACATAATAAGTAATAACTTATGAGTGTAGAAGTATTAGACGTTATTTTACGTCCTTATCGCACCACCACAATAAACTCGACATTCCATCTTTATTGTGAATAATGCTACAAGAAGGGACAAGGGCCGGCACGATATCGCATCTTGAAAGGCCTGTCTTGCCTCTATGATGGTTCGGCCTGTCATTTCACCGTGGAATTGCCTCGTACACCATCTAGTGTTGATGTTTTTCTTAACTGGCAGCTGACCAATAGTCCCTCGTATACAGTAGCCATGGCGGTGAATGTGGCAGACTTTTTATGAGCCTGTGTGGCATCACGTAACACGTAAACGTATTACGAGAGACCATATCGTAATACGTTCACGTGCCACGTGATGCCACACAGGCTCATGAAGAGTGTGCCACACTCGCCGCCATGGCTACTGAGGGTGCTGACTGACACTCCCACGTTTAAATTCACATATATATCCTTGAAAGTGACTGAGAGTATAGCCGCCGTGGTAGCTCAGTGGTAGAGCATCGAACGCATTATTCAAAGGTTG
>WOVY01007188.1:0-32791 GCA_013436015.1 Rhipicephalus annulatus
ATTTTATTGTTCACCACATTACACACAAATTCGGTTCCACAAACACATACAAATTCGGTTCCTCATACACATACAAATTCAGTTTCACAAAATTATGGCACTTGACATTCACAATCAATCTATCACATGTTGGCACTAAATTGTTCTGGCACACATCACAACAAAGTGGGTTTGTTTAGGGTGGTTCTCAGGCCTTGGTCGGTGAACACGCCAAAAACAACCCGATTGTTGACGATTTTTAAGGAAAGCACAGGACCATCCCTTCAGGAACTCCTCCTCACGTAGTGAAAGAAGAATTCCGATTCTAAATGATCCGTTACGATATTGGTACAACCGCAAAAGCAAAGGCCATTGATTTTTACGGGCTTTGCTTGATGCACAGCCAGACACCTGTTTTCCCCACAACACAACATCCCGACAGTCAGAAACAGACGTGCTAGCGCGCCGTTTCGACATCTTTTTTTTTTGTACAAATCTATCTACAACCCCAAAGGGTTGTACGCCCTGTCCACGAGGACCAAAGGTCTTGGCCACTCGACACGCTAACAGAGCGTGTTTGTTGTCCTCGAACATGCCGCAATGCACGCACTCCTCGGACCGAACGTAGTGTCACTTATACATCCGATTCCGCCGTGGGCAGGACGGACCACCCACAACGCCACACCACATCCTGAATGCTGCCCGGCAGCCAACTGGGTGTCAGCAACACCCACGGAAAACCTGGGTTTTTGACCTCGCAGCCCGAGTTTACAAGCAGCTCTTGAGTGAGCTCTGTGTTACGCACCCTCCAGGATGGGGCGTCTAAGTTTAATGCGGCTATACGCTTGTAAATTCCTACTACATGCCTATAGAAAGGCGTCGGGTTGATTGCCTTAGGCCCTGCGGGTTGCGTCTGCAGGAACAAACGACCCTGCACTCCCAAGAAATATTTGCCAGTTTCTTGGCGGGGTGATCCTCTGAAGTTGCAGGACCTTAAGGGTCCGTCTTCAGAGCATAGCGTGTCCGCGAGGGCGACCACTGAAGGAATGTTCCATCCCGCCCCTTTTCGCGAGGCAACCCCAACTGCTCGTATTTAACGAGGGCCGTATTGGCATTCCAGAAAAAACCTAATTATTTGGGACTTGACCTTACTTGCGATCCTGTACGGCATGGACAGCAGAGTTTGTCAAAAACCACAGGCGCCCAGTAAAAACGCCCCATGAGTAGATATCGACGTACGTAGTACGGAAAGTTAAATTCAAGTGCCCTGGTTATTTCCTGTTTAAGTGTCTTCACCTCCTCCTTTGGTTGGTTACGCCAGTGGCCCTGTAATTTACTCCTAGGATAGTCACATTGTCTACGACAGAGATGCCGTGTAGACACATTACCGGGGATGCATGAAGACATAAAGACTTGCATTTATGCAAGTTAAGTTTTGCGCCGGATAACTCTGCATAGGTTGTGAAGAGTTGAAGGATGGCGACGAGGCTGTCTTCGTCCCTGTGATATATCGTGATGTCGTCTACATAGGCAGCTACCTTAAGTAAACCGCTGCCTGGTATCTGCAACCCTAGGACACTCGGGTGTCTTTCTACCTGGACAAGAAAAGGTTCAACTGTCAGCGCGAACAACAGGGGGGAAAGGGGCAGCCCTGTCGCACGCCACGAGTTACCGGAAAGGTAGAACTGTTTCATTATTTATGGTTAAGTCACTATAAATATCATTATACAGTTCCATGATGAGGTACACGAACTGTCTAGGAAAACTGAATGCCAACAGAGTGGCAAAAATGTATTTATGTTCTACCCTATCAAATGCCTGTGCCTGGTCAAGGGATGCCTGTGCCTGGTCAAGCCACCCCTTCGCTTGTCGCTGTCTCGTGTAGTCTATTATATCCCTGTTCAGCATGTTCAGGGTTTGGACATTACGTCCCACAACAGAGCAGGACTGCCAGGACTTGATGAGGGACGGCATGACTCCCTGTAGGCGTAGGGTTAAGACAGTGGTTAACATTTTATAATTGGTGCCTAACAATGTGATTGGACGCCAATTGCGCGGGTCCTTTAAGTTTTCTTGCGTTTTTGGAAGCAGAATAATTCTGCCATTCTTAAACGACGGGGCAGCGTGTGCCTGCTCGTGAAAACATTCAAAACCTCACACAAGGCGGGTCCTATCACGTCCCAAAATGCATTATAAAATTCAATCGTTAAACCGTCACTTCTGGGCGCCGATCCGCGGTGGAGGCGGCGCATTGCCAATGTAAGTTCCTCTAAGCTTATGGGGGCAACCAGACTACAATATTCCTCTGAGGAGAGTTGCGGGAGATCACCTAAAAAAGGATGTTTAATAAGCGAGTCCAAGTCAAGTTGCAGCTCATGAGTGCCCATGTTCTCAAAGTGCATACAAATCCTAACTACGTCCTGCCTATCTAAATTGCCGTGGTTTTCCAACTGACTGAGTCTGGTACTGTTAATATAATTAAGAACTTCGGAGTGGGAACTCGGTAAGTGTCTGGCCTGGTAGGAGCATGCTGTAGTGGACGTCAGCGTCCTTAGCCGTGCCAACCTTAGTTTCAAGTCGTTAGCATAAGTCTTTCTAAGTAAAGAGGTGGGTTGCCCTCTTTCCACTAATATGTGCTGCAGCGTTGCTCTCACCAGTCCAGAATACCGGTGTTTCAGTTTTTTTCCCTCATCCGTGCAGATTTTTCGCCACTCCTTCTTAAGACCGTCCCAGCTGAAGTTTTCTATGGAAGCTGTTAGGCGGTTACGTAGGCTGGCCCTCGACGTCTCGTCACTAAGAAGACGATTATCCACTCGCCACGGTTGGCGATAAGGCGACTTGTCCTGAAGGTTCAGGGACACGGCCACCGGCCTGTGGTCAGAAATACCAAGGGCATACAAAGGCGGGTCTACCGCCTGGCAGTCTACGACCGCTGCCTGTAAGGACGAGGTTACATAAACGCGGTCTAATCGGGCCTGCCAGCTACTTCGCGACCAGGTGTGCTGGAAAGTCTGTCCATGACAGAGTACATAAGCATCTAATAAATTGAACTGTTCTACTATTTTCCTTAATTCTGAGCTGTACATGTATCTTTTTTCCCTACCTGGCCCTGTCCTATCAGTTAGGTTATTTAAAACACAATTAAAGTCCCCTGTTACGATTAAGTGCTTCCTTTCCAGAAGCATCGGGATGAGTTGTCTATAAAAGCTCGCCATGGCTTGGCTTTTAACAGGTGCATACACGTTAAATAATTTAAATTGTTCCTTTTGAAACTCAAAGTCAAACACGACCATACGGCCGTCCGGGTCGAAAGTGAAATGACCCCCGTTAAGGATGGACGAATTGAACACTATTATGGCTTTACCACACGCTTTGCGTGTGGGGAAAGAGAAAAAACCGCGGGCAGAGAACTGCCGTAGTAGGTCTCTGGCCTTAATTAAACAATCTATATTTGTCTCCTGTAGGCACAATATGTCACACTGCAGTGTCCTAGCTGTTCTAACGACTAACTTTTGTTTATATGGGGTGCGCAGGCCCGGAATGTTCCATGTAACTATCTTTAGAGACATTTATGTTTGATGATCACGACGTGACAATTTTTATCTTTCTGCACCTTAATGCATGTGGCTAAACTGTTCTAGGAACCAGATGTAACGATAGATTATGGCATGGCATATTATTTACTGAATGGTAGCAAACACACAGCGGCTGAACTGTATGGACAGCCACATGAAGCGAAAGGCTGTAAAGCGGCCAAGTGTCACACTCACAGTTTACAATAGGCCCTCGTCAGCACCTGGTAGGATGGGACTAGATTCACTCCTTGTGGGGCCATCGTGCATGGGATACCGGTATGCTGGAGAGGATACCCTATCCTCCAAATAAAGCAAGACATAACACTTAAGACACTCAGGTGTTGGGCAACATATTACTTTGCTATATGGCTGCCCGACTATGGACAGAGACAAATAGCGCATATTGCGCTCACACATCACTATCAAGTGTCTCCCTCAAGACACACACACACACACAAAAAAAAAACAAAAAAACGCTTCATGTGCCAAGTGTCGACACAACTCGCCCATTCCATCACTACTACTGTGATGCTTATCTGGTGGTGCACTCAAATGATCAAAATGCAATTACCGCTGGGAAATGTGCACTAAACTTGCGTGCCCGGGAATCGACCAACTGCCTGTCGCCACCACCTAAAAGGCAGGTGACCGCTTCGGCTCGAAGGACATAGAATGCATGAATTAATCGCACTCATTTGGCAGAGGAAATGGTTCAACAAGTTGACTGAACAAACAGCTGGGCCTGACCCAATGTCACAACAAAAAAGGAAAAAAATTAAACCGCCCATATGGCGCGGACGGTGGTCTAGGCAAATGCCTGTACTACTTTAGACAACCCAGTAACAATACTGCCCGGTCGTGGGCCTACAGCACATATTTCTGGACGGGAGGTCGCATAAAGACCATTGCAATGACATCCAACTACATGGAAACTTGCCTAAAGGCGTTGAAATACAACATTGCAAGAAATACATTGCTTGTCTTAAGAAGACAGATGAAGACACACTAGGTGCGGAGCGAGCCGATAGGAACTTTGGCACGGCAATAAACCGACAGGAAAGCGGCACACTCGCGACACCGACAATGAGGTACTCTTTTTTTTTTGGCATCAAAATGCCGCAGACGAGCAAGGAAGAGAAAAAAAAGGTGGGGGGGGGGGAGCTTGGCACATGTCTGCAGACAGCCTTCAAACACAAGGTCACAGACAACAAGTTTGAACGCAAAACTGTTAAGGCGCGCTTATTAGAAATAGGCATTGCGCAACCCAACAAGACTGTCAAGAAAAAGAAATAATAAAAAGACGGGTATCTAGGAAAACAGCCGTGCCCCTTTGGACATGTAAGTAAATGGCAACACTGCCCGTCCGTGCACCTACAGCACACATTATCAGACGGAACTTTGGCGGCGATTAACCGACGGGGAAGCGGCACACTCGCGGCACGAACAGTGAGGTACACATTCTTTTTTTCCCTTGCGTCAAAACTGCTAAAAACCAGCTTTAAAAAAAGGGGGGGGGGGGCGTAGCCCGACACATGTTCACCAACGTCTTTTACAAAAGCAAGTGACAAACTGAACGAGAAAGAAAAAAAAGAAAAAAACTTGCGTGACTAATGTCACAGTTTTAGGCACTACTGGTAACACATTTCGGGGATGCTCGGTCAGTTTTTTCGGCGCCTCGCTGATGAGGGCGGCTCTGACAACGCGTAACGGCGGGGGAAGTCATGGAATGGACCCACCTATCAGTAGAAATCGCTGTCTGTATCGACGTCGCCCGTCGCCGGCTGCTGGCTTGAGCGTTGCTTTGACTTCACCTCTTCGTGTTCGCTTCCCTGAGTGCTGTCTCTCCGGCGCCCTGCAACGTCACGTCGCGCCTTCTTGGTGTTGCGTCGAGTACGCTTCTCGTCGGTCTCGGTGTGAGCGCACGAGCGACAGAGAAAGGGTGCTACCGCGGGCGGCCTCGGGGTCGCGACTCCGGCTATTCCGCCCGCGGCCGACACCTACAGGCATCGAGAAAGCTTTCTGTGGAGTGCTGTTCAGCGGTTCGGGTGTCGCTGCCCGCTCGTCGATGACGAGCTCACCGGGTTCCAACTCGTCTGACGATGCTGCTCCCGTCTGCCCTTCCAGCTCGTCCGCCGCCGCCATCTTCCCCTCTCGGTTCGGCTTCATCCCCACGGCGCCATGTTGGCTTTCCTCTTGGCCACGCCGCTGGGACGCGTCGCCATGTTGCGGTGCAGGTTCGGACGGCTGTTGCCGTCGTCTGGGACTGGACGGTTCGGTGCGCATGGGCGCGTCCTTCTCCTGTCGCCTTCTTGGACATTTGTTGTTCGTCGGGGCTGCTGGGGGTCTTGCCAACTGCGGACTGCAGGACCTTGCCGTGCCGCCCGTCGTCGTCATCACCTTTCTTGTTCCACCACTCGCTGCGCGTTGCGGCGCTGGTTACTTGCTCGGTCTTTGCCGTGAGGCTAAGCCTCCGCCGTCCCGGTGACCCTTTGCGCGCCGCGAGGCGGTCCTCCTGGTTGTCTTTCCCGTCGCAGCGACCTCGTTCGAGGCAGCTCTCCCCAACGGCCATTTCCTCGACGCTAACCCAGCTGACCGCACTGGCTGCGTCGTCCTCCGTCTCGTCGTCGCCGCTCGCGCTTCTTGCACTGTGTTCCGTTCGTTTCTCTCCCTCGCCGCTGTCTGTGACCCTCTCTGCTTCGGCGGCGGCAGTGGAGCTGGGCGTCGCCGGGAAAACTTGGCTGCCCTCCTCCTCTCGTCTCTCTTCTGGGCGCATGCTCACTTTCGTCGGCGCCTCTACCGGGCTGGCTGCCGGCCGCCCCTCCTGAACCGTAATGGACGCCTCTTGCACTTGCGTTTTTCCGATAAACGATTCCGGGCCGTCCTCTGCATCATCAGGGTTTTGTCTTTTTGCCGGACGCAGGGTGGTTAGCCTCCGCTGCGGCTGCTCGGCAGCTGACGCCGTGGCGAGTATCGGAAACTCGTCCACTTCCATGGCGGCCGCCATACTGTATGTCTTCCTTGTTGTGCAGTCGACGCTCACATGGGCGCCACCGCAACGTCGACACGGTTCAGTGCAGGTGTCCGTGCGGTGTCCAAAGACTCCGCATCTTGCGCAGTGGGTGGTGTCGCACTGGGCCCTGATGTGGCCTTCCTGGTTACAACGGCGGCAGAGGCGTCTCACGCCGCCGTATTCAAATGTTGCCCTATGGCCGCCGACTCGAGCAAAATTGGGCAGCGGGTTTTCCGGCCGCATGTCCATTTTAATGTATCTTGTTCCTGTGCGAATGCTTGGGCGATCCTTATAGCGTGCCTCCTCAATTTTCAGTGTGGTTCCGTAAGACTTCAGGCTGGTCACGACCTGATTGTCTGGCACGTAGCAGGGCAGGTAAAGGCAGGTGACGCTTGCGACTTGCTGTGCTACTGGTACGAGTGGGACTGCTCTGGTTCCGAGGCGGAGACCGCCACATTCAAGTAGGACCTGGACTGCTCGGCTCTAATTGACCCCGACTTGAAAGTCGAAGCCGCCGTGATGCTGTACACTGTAAATCTCCTGGAGTCCAACCAGGGTTTCCATGGCGTCGATGACCTCGTCCACCGACGTTCCCGGTGGCGTCCGGACATTGAAGAAGTGTTCCTTGGGAGGGGGCATGGTGACGACCCGCGTGCCGCCCACGCGCGGGTAGTTGCTCGGTAACTGAGGTTCCGGCGGCCGGGAGAGCTGCGAGTAAAAGGGGAAAGATTGAGTCGATTAGCTGAGAAAGGACCTGAGCAATGATTTCACCCAGGTCCAAATTCCGGGGTGTTGAAAAATGGCTAGAGCACTTGGCCAAGTTGTATAGAGGCTTTTTGTAGGTTTCTGGCTTTTAATGTTAATACGTGTGCGTTATCATAGAAGTTTTCTACACAATTCTCATTTTAACGTACACCTTTTAAATAACCGATGTCAAATATAGCCATCTTTATTTCAGTTTATCCTCCCATATAGACGAGAAATGCTTGCAGCCGTGTACACTTCCGTCAAGGTGTGTTTGGAAGTGCCGGAGTAACGGCATGTGAGCATGCCTCTATTTCATTGCTTGGGACACTGTTTCAAAATAAACGTTTACTTCTCGCTCTCTCTCTTTTTAAAGGGTCCCTGAAACGGTTTTTAAATACGAAGCATTTCTTAGTGAACTTCGGCGACATTGAGCGTATCTATCTATCTATCTATCCGCCTACGACTTTTAGCTCTCCTGGCCGTTTCGATGATGGTATCGATACCAAACTTGGTATGGCATAACATGACTGTATGACGAACACATTTGACTAGTGACAACATGAAAAACCTGACATTTATACCTTAAATTTCATGATTTACATGTCATGGGCTTGCTGCTCTTGCGGTAGTTTCATTGACATGATATGCTGCAAAACTTGTGTGGTATGACACGATTGCATGGCGAACACAAGCGACAGATTCTAACATGGAAATCATGACATTCGTGTCATGTAACAACATGACTACTGGCCACGTTCATGATGCGCTCGCGGCTGTTTTACTGGCGTCACATATACCAATTTGATATTACGGTATACGTGAATGGATGACGAAGGTATGTGACTGGTGCAAACTTGATAATCATGAGATGCGTGTCATGTAACAACATGACTAAAGGAAACACTCATGATGCGCTGGCGGACTTTTCGCTAGCTTCATTTGCACCAACTTTGGTATTACGCGACGTGAATAGATGACGAAAGTATGATACTGGTGCAAACATGATAAACATGAGATGCGTGTGATGTAACAACATGACTACATGCTACGCTCATGATGCACTCGCGGCCTCTTCGCCAGCTTCACATTTACCAAACTCGGTATTACGCGACGCGAACGGAACGACATAGGTAAATGACACATCCAAACAAGAAAATCACGACCTGCGGGTCATGTAAACATGACTCCATGCCACGGTCATGATGCGCTCGCTGCCGTTCGCTAGCTTCACATATAACAAATATTGTATTTCGTGACGCCAATGGATGACGAAGGTATGCGACTGGCGCAAACATGATAATCATAATATGCGTGTCATGTGAGAACATGACTACATTTCGCAGTGAAGGCGCAAATACATTTCGATGCGGTGTGCGTGCTCGCCGGCGTTAATTTCGACGCGTCACGCCAGCGTTGCCTCGCCAGGCGCCGGTCCTGGCATATATTCACAGTCGAGCGCCGCGCTGCGCTGTTTCGACGCATGCGCGTTTCAGCGCGTCCAGCGTCGTTTCGTCACGAAAAGAGCGAAACGCAGTGTTGTCTGTGTAACGCATCGGCGTGAAATACCGCAAATCGCATTTTGCGCCGTTTGCAATCGGGCCGCGCCGACGGACGCTGGTCACGCCTGGTGTCAGACTATAAAGTGCTCGCGTTTTGCTAACGCAGCGTCGCTGTGCCCAGCGTTCGCGCACGTCAACTCTACATTAGACCATATTGGGCATTTCATGGTACGCTCGCGGCCGTTTTGCTAGCTCCACATATACCAAATTTGGTGTTACGCGACGACAATGGATGACAAAATATAGGACTGGCGCAAACATTATAATCCTGACACGCGTGCCATGTAAGAACATGAAAACATTCCACGCTCATAGCGTGCTCGCGGTCGTTTCGCTAGCTCCACATAAACTAAGTTCGGTATCACGGGATGTAAATAGAGGACGAAGGTAAACGACGCATCCAAGCATGATAATCATGGCACGGAAGTCATGTGCGGCATCATTTACCTCAACCTCGTAACGTTGTGCTGATTTTAAAGTGACATGTCAACCTTCCTGCTTCGAGCTTTGCATATCATCGATTCCCACTGTACGTCGGATCTGCAAATTTTAGGGGCGAACTCCTCATAGCGGCACCCGTTCTTTTTTTTCTCTTTATTGCCTTTTTGACTACAGGTCAACCTAATCTGACAATCACCATCACACGTGTTTCATGTGTGATAACGCATCAAACAAAGACATTACATCTTCAACACAGTCGGTAGTCTTATACACATCTCGCACTTTTATTACAGCTTTCACGAAACACTCATTAACGGATAGAACTCTTACATCACAGTGTCTGTACGATAGCATACTACGCCAAACCGAATGAAGACCAAGCAAAATATAACATACAAATTTTGCAGAGAATTGTCACAAGGCAAAAAACGAATTCCATATTAAGTAAGAGGTATTTTTTTAAGTCCTCTGTTAAATGTCACAAAAGAAGATAGCATTCTTACAATCAATAAACACATGTTCAATGGTCTCAGGTTTGTTACACAGGAGAGTGTTGCTTCCCCGTGGTACATATATCCCTCTCTTTTCAAGCCACGTTTTTACTGGCAAGGTTCCCGTATGAAGTTTAAAAAACAAGGTTTTAACATTGGGTGGTGTACACATGTTTTTCACTCGCTTTATTACGTCATGTCCAAATGATTTTTCACAATTTGAACGGTGAAGGGGCACAAGAAAACATTCTGTAATAAGTCTTTCATAACACGCTTTCTTTTCACATTAGTTAGGTAATCTATCAAAAACCTTGCCCTTAAGAAGCGATATGAAAACACAACTTCGCGCAAGAACGGTGAGAATCTGTGTCGTTCTACCCTATCTGAAGATACAAAGAAGTCAGGCATGTGGTGTAACAGCGTTGTTTGAAATAAAAAACTGTTCGTCCCTTGCAGCCGTTGTAGTATTGTGTAACGAGTATAACATTTTGACCTCCAAGGTGGTGCTGGTGAGAGTTTTATTCTGTGCGTTGTTGAACAATAAAAAATAGTCCTCAATGTACATGCCAATGGCTGCTAATGGGGAACGAGAGACATGAGCATTCGGCTTCTAGTTAATGCGCACGCTACGATCCTCATTAGCAGCCATTGGCATGTACTATGAGCACTATCTGACAAGAAAGGGTTGCTACGTTACACTCGCTGGGTGTAACCTCCTTAGCTTTAGAACGGTTTAGCGAGCATTCAGCCGCAGTGCCAAGATTAAAATGAACTTAGTATACACCATCAACTCGAGGTGGTTAAAGGTGACAAGTAGATACGAGGCGCAAGCCGTAAGAAAGTAAAAGTCGAATTATCCTGTCTCTCATTTTCCATTAGCAGCCATTGGCATGTACGTTCAGCACTATCAGGCAGGAAAAAGTTGCTACGTTATACTCGCTGGGCGTAACCTCCTTGGTTTTAGAAAGGCTTAGCGAGCGTTGGGCCGCAGTGCCATGAATACAGTGAACTAGTATATACCATGAACTCAAGGTGGTTAAAGGTGGGAAGTGGACCCGAAGCGCAAGCCGTAAGAAAGTGCACATGTACGTGTGCCACCTCTTGTTTAGTTCTTGGAATGTCCGCTGCATGCCTGTGCTTCTATATGGGGAATACATGATAAAAAGATGCGAGATGGTGGTACTCCGAGTGTTGAGTAAATGGACGAACGGACACACAGACAGATGCATGGTTGGACGCATGAACGGACGCAGGGGCGGATGCATGGACGAACGCTTGGACGGACACATGAACATACGCACACGCGGATGGGGGGATGGACGCATGGACGGTCACACAGACGGAGAAATGGACGGACGGAAGCAAGAACGAATGGACGCACGAATGCTTCGCCCCATTCTCCATCATTCACTCCATGGATATGCTGCCAATGTTTTTAGCTCTCCGGGCCATTTCGATTATGGTATCAATACCAAACTTGGTATGGCATAACATGACTGTATGAAAAACGTATTTGACTAATCATAACATGGAAATCATGACATGGATGTCATGAATGTCATTATTTACATTTCATAGTCCTGCAGCTCTTGCGGTGGTTTCGTTCATATGGCATGTTGCAAAACTGGTATGGTATGACAAGATTCTGCGGCGAACACAAGCGACATCCCTAACATGAAAATCATGACATGCGTGTAATGTAACAACATGACTACATGCCAAGCTCATGATGCGCTCGCGGGCGTTTCGCTGGCGTATATAACGGTACGTGAATGGATGACGAAGGTATCTGACTGATGGAAACATGATATTCATGAGGTACGTGACATATAACAACATGACTACATGCCACGTTCATGATCCGCTCGCGGCCGTTTCGCTAGCTTAGCTTATGCGATATTTGGTATTACGGTAGGTGAATGGATGACAAAGGTATGATGCTGGTGTGAACATCATAAACATGCACGCGTTGCATGTAACAACATGACTACATGCTACGCTCATGGTGTGCTCGCGGCCGTTTCGATAGCTCCACATGTACCAAACTCAGTATTACGCGACGCGAACGATGGCATTGGTAAACGACACATATAAACATGATAATCATGACATGCGCGTCATGTAGCAACGTGACTACATGCCACACTCATGATGCGCTCGTGGCCGTTTCGCTAGCTTTTACACATGCCAAATTTGGTATCACGTGATGACAGTGAATGACGAAGGTATGTGACTGGTGCAAACATGATAATATGATGTGGGTGTCATGTCAGAAGAGGACTACATGCCACAGTGCAGGCGCCAATACATTTCAACGTGACGCGGTGCGCGTGCTCACCGGCGTTCATTTCGTCGGGTCATGCGCTGGCCTTGCCACGCCAGGCACCGGTCCTGCCATATACTCGCAGACGCGCGCCGCGACGCATTACTTTGACGCATGCGCATTTCAGCGCGCCCGGCGTCCCTCCGTCACAAAAACAGGGATATGGAGTGTTGTCTGGGTAACGCATGGGCGCAAAATGCAGCATGTAGCATGTAGCGCCGGTTGCCGTCAGGCCACGCCGACGGACGCTGGTCGCGCCAGTCGCGCCAGCTGTCAGACTATGAAGTGCTCGCATTTTTCTAACGTAGCGTCGCTTTGCACAGCGTGCGCGCTCATGAACGCTATATTGGTGTATATTGGGTCCTTCATGATGCGCTCGCGGCCGTTTTGGTAGCTCCACATTTACCAATTTTGGCGTTACGTGACGTCAACGGATGGCGAAAGTATATGGCGTGTGCAAACATGATAATCGTGACACGCGTGTCATGTAAGAACATGACAACATACCACGCTCATAGCGTGATCGCGGTCGTTTTGCTAACTCCACTTATACTCAATTTAGGATCACGTGACGTGAATAGATTACGAAAGGACACATTCAAACTTGATAATCATGACACGGAAGTTAGGTACGGCATCATTACCTCCACGTCGTAACGTTATGCTGATTTTAAAGTGACTATCTCAGCAGTGATGACTTTTCAGATGACGGTCTCCGACCTGTGCTGAGCCGCAAAGCGAAGAGAAGGAACATGAGGACATCCTCAACTATTGAAACTCTAAGTGAAGCGCCAAAATCGAATACTTATACCATCCTGTTTCTGCCTGCACTTCCTACCGTCAGCATGAAACGCCTTAACAGACAGTCTGTGTCAAGGTCTCTGGAAACGCTCGTGCCAAATGAGATCACGGACATAAGAGTGAACGCCAGAAAGAATATACTGGCTGTTGACGTTTTGCACGCAAGTGCGTTGGGCGTTCTGCGCAGTGTAACTGACTCTGATGGCAACCAGGTGTGTTTAATGTTCCCGTGGGATGTGATGTAGTAACCGGTGTGATCTACGACATAGATGTGGCTATTTCCAATAATGACTTACAATTTCTTGTCAAGTGAACAACTGATACTCCTATTGTTGATGTCACCCGGCTAGGCAGGTCTCGCTGTGTGAAGATTGCGTTTAAAAGCACATCACTCCCCTCTCATGTGAAGGTGGGGTACTTCAGACATGCTGTGCGGCCTTTCTATCCAAAAACTTTCCAGTGCCGTAAATGCATGAAACTTGGACATGTGAGCAGCGTCTGCGAGAATTCGGTGGTATGCCACCGCTGCGCCGAGCCCCATGAAGCGGATAAGTGCGTCGCAACTGTCAAGAAATGCTCTATTGATATGGATCCTCTGAAGCCACATCGAAGGAATGCCCGCAGACTCAGAAGGAAATTGCCAGTTTGAAGGAGATGGTGCGCCATCACTCATCTCATCGAGAAGCCGCAGCTAAAGTCAGAAGGCATCATTCACGTCGACGTCGGTCTTCAAGGACGCCTGCTACCTCCTCGATACGTTTGCCAGATCCCTCATCAGTACCACCTCCTTTGCCTCCCAGACCACATGCCGTGGGAAAGGCTGTAAAGGACAAAGCCTGTGAGCATACCCTAACTGCGACAGAGTGGCCTGCACTTCAAAGGGAAGCAGCATCAAGCGAACCGAAGGCGTTTTATGACGGCCAGTCCGCCATCCCGGTTTGAGATCTTTCCAACCAAGACAGGCAAGTGACTGCAATCGTGCAATCATTAATTGCCACGATTCGCATGCTACTGAGCAGCATACATTCTCCGTCTGCTAAGAGTGCACTGCAAATACTGGATGCACTGAATCCAGTTCTTGCTAACGTCGTATAAGCATAATGGCTCAACAAAATCTCATCTTCCTCACTGAAGTTATAAGTGCGTCGATTTTTCAGTGGAATACCAGAGACATGAAGTCCCGTATCTCGGACTTTCGCCAATATTTTCGGGCCAATCAATTCCCTGTACTTGTCTTATGCGAACCAAACGTATCAACACCTTATAGATTGTTCGGTTATTAAGCTTTTTGTTCAGCCACTTGCGAAGAACGAAGCAAAGTAATTGTTTACATTCGCACAGACTGGACTTATCTTTCGCACCCAATAAGTTCAAATGACGACAATCAGTACGTGTGTCTTCGTGTAAAGAAGAATGCAGTTTCGTTCACGCTTATTGGTGGATATATATCTCCGTCATCGCAATTTGACTGCAGCAGATTAAAAGACATCCTAATGAGGACCGATGGGCCTTGGATCATCACCGGTGACTTCAACGCCCATCACATGCTTTGGGGGAGCACTAGGATGAATGCCAGGGGCCGGAACATTGTTACATTCGCTTCCTATTACGACCTTTCTATCATGAACGATGGTAACCCAACATATCTGCGGGGTCTCACGTATGGCAGTTGCTTTGACCTGACATTGGTGTCACGGTGCTTCTCCCACAAAGTTAAATAATTTTGTGATATTCAGACTCATGGGAGTGATCACATACCCACCTACGTGACGATTGATGGTATCATTAAAAGTTCTCTTCCGGCGTTGCAATTGGCACTGACTGGTCGATGTTTACATCGCGTGTTGAGGACGCTTGCCAAGAAGGCCTCGCCTGCAGCCTGGAAAATACCATAGCGGAAGCTATGCAAGCGTCCAATTGTAAATTACCAATTTCGTCTAAAATAACACAGTTTGACATCAAACTGGAAAGATTACGAGCTATACGAAGGCGTGCTGAATGACGATACAGACGCACAAGATCAATTTACGATCTGAGGGAAGCAAGACGGCTCCGGAAAAAGATTCAACGACGCATTTACAAGCTGGAGAGCGAACACTGGAAAGCATTCTGCGAATCTAGACCCTCATAAACCGCTGTCATTTATCTGGAGAACAGTTCGTGGTCTTCGCTCTTTTCCGCAACAACGGCACCCTTTTAAAGCTTTGGCACTCCATCATGGAAAAACTGAACTCGAGGTGGCTGAAAAATTTTGCACGAGAGTTGCTCGTCCGCTTTGGCTGCGGGAGGTCATGTGTTCGAATCCACGTGCCGCCGGAGACCCACCGGTTCCAGTATTGGGCACAGGTGAACCCCGGCTTGACACTCAGCTTTCATGGGTGGACCACCTGGAAAAGGAAGCCTACGCCGTTCAAATCCCGTCAAAACGTGTGGGCACAAAGCGATCCCCGTAAAGGGGAGGTGACAGAGTCACAACTCGGTAAGCTTCGTAGTCGTAACGAGAGCATCGACGCCGTGATCGTTCCTGAGACGCGATTACCAGAAATGGACATTGCATTCACCATGGAAGAACTGGAAGGTGCGTTAGTCGCTTCTAAACGCGTGTCATCGCCAGGTCCTGATGGTATTACTTATAGTGCGTTGGGACACCTTGGACGAAAAGCCAGAAAAGAACTTTTAACATGCTTCAACAACTCCTGGCTCAGCGGCAGTGTTCCCCGAGAATGCAAAATAAGTAGACTAATACCACTTTTGAAATTGGGAAAATCACCATTGGACTTGACAGCGTATCGCCCTATTGCCCTCGCGAGCTGCCTCGGAAAAGTGATGGAAAGAATGGTTCTATTACGTCTCGAGTGGTACTTGGAACGCTACACCAAATACCCTTCTTGCATGGCCGGCTTTCGTTGGGGCCGCTCCTCCATCGACTGTGTCCTAGACTTATCAACATTTGTTCAGCAAGAAAAAAGTCGCAAGCGCATATCAGTGGCACTCTTTCTTGACGTGAAGGGTGCATATGATAATGTAGCTCACGATGCCATCCTCACTTCTCTCGCAGCATTGGGCATTGGTGGACGAATGTTTCAATGGATAAAAAATTATATAACTGGCAGGGGTTTCTTTGTGCAAACATATGAGGGTACAATGGCTGAACATTACACCTACTGCGGAGTACCTCAGGGAGGTGTTTTAAGCCCCACATTGTTCAATGTTGCCCTCATTGGTCTGGTGAAGGTTCTGCCAAAGTCGGTGTGCGTATCCATATACGCCGATGATATTTGCCTCTGGAGTGCTGCAGTTACTTGCCCTCAGGTGCGTGCACAAATACAGCGGGCAGCAACCCTCACGACAGCCTACCTTCAGAAACAAGGCCTAACTATATCTACTGTGTAGTGCGCGTTAATGGCGTTTACACGCAAACCAATGACGCCATACCCTGTTTACATGAATGGGCAGAGTGTCAAATATGCACGGACGCATCGTTTTCTGGGCATAATAATCGACAGAAGTCTTTTGTGAAGCCCGCATTGTGCGTACTTGAAGAAGAGACTGCTATCTATTGTGCATATAATGAAATTCATGTGCGGGAAAGCATGGGGAACTTTTGTGGCCTCCATGCTACAGCTGTACAGGGCCCTATTTCTGGGTCTATTGCGCTACAGCTTGCCCGTACTGACTAACACTTGCAAATCCAATACTCATTCATTGGAGATTTTGCAGGGTCAGGCACTGCGTATCTGCCTAGGACTGCCCCGATGCGCTTCTACTTATGCCACAATCATGCTTGCCAAAGACCATCCGGTTAGGACATATAGAGTTGTGTATTGCTTCAGAGCGCACATTCGACATGCTAGCCGTGTCCCCGACCACCACTTGGCCCTTCTACCCTCCGGAAGACCACGTGCTACGTTTTCAGACGTCATTGCCAAACACCTAAAGAGCATTCTATCTGGATATACGCCAGCTGCGAGAATGGCATGTCCTTTGTGGTGCTGAGGGCTGCAGCGCGAGCACGAATGTGCTAGAAGAAACAGACGAAAGTCGAGGCACGGAAAGCAAAGAGTACAACACGAGCACTGACTACCAACCGATATTTATTATTCGCAGCAACATGATAATATATACAACAGGCAACCTTTTAACATCAAACTTGAGCAACGTGACATATTCTGGGGAATAGTCTGATAAAAAGAAGGTACAAAAATGGCTAACCCTTATCTGAAAGCGCGAACTCTTTGTCATGCAAGGCCACCGAAGGTTGGCTCACGCGTCCGTCACCATTTTTTCTAATAAAATACGCTTCAGCTATTTCACGCGTTAACTTGTCCATGTGGCGTGCCAGCACACTCACGCCCGGAAATCGAGGCTGGCACCCGCCGCTTTTGCAGTGCAAAACAAGGTTTGAACCACGGAGGAAGGAAAAAGGTAAGGAGAGGGCATGCCCAGCAGGCGCAGGGCGTAAAAAAATGTGGCGGAAATGACATCATGGCGGCCATATTCACTAGGCACAATGGCGGCGTTGCTATGGTTACGTGTTGCGCAGTGGAGCTGGTCTAGCAGTGAGCGGCCGCGGCTGTCGGCGGAATGTGTGCCTCGCCAGGTCTCGTGCTGAGCCGTGGCGGACAATATCTGTGCTCTGCGCCGCGTTATTTGTTACGCAGTGTTCTCCTGGCTGTTACATTACTCTTAGCAACGTTTACAAATCCCTTTGTCCATCACGGGGTTTCAACAGTGCGTAGAACAAGTGCATATCCATGTGTCGAGCGGCGGATGACGCGGATGAAGCAGTTAGTGCTCAGCGAAATTGCGTGGGGCACCATGACGAAGCTCAATGACGACGAACGCCTTGCAGGTCAGTGACGGTTGAGCAGTGCTCCTGCTTGTGACAACGGACGACGCTGTTGAGCCCAGCAAGACGCAGTGAGGACCATGTGCACATACGTAGTTTCGTGTTGTGTGTGTACAGTAACAACTTGCATGTGCGTATTAAAACACCTTTTCTGTTCCGCTTGGTACACTCTCCACCAGCATTGCATGCAATCTCAACGTAACAGCAACCGCGTTCAAGTGTCACTTGCACCGTGCTCAAAGTCACCACGGTCGCAGAATGCTGACGCCGGTGAGTTTCACGCAGAACACGGACACAGTGGCAGGACGCTGCGTCGGCCGCGTGGCGGAATGCAACCGTAGAAGGCGAACGACCGATCGTGTTGTCTGTACAGTTGCTGAATTAATGACGTAAAGCACTCGCCGTTGTCAGTGCATCTAGCGCGCGTTCCTCTCGTAGTTGCTTCGTTGTCGGCGAGCTGTTACTCCCTGTCATAACTCGAACGAAGCGATTTCGCTGAAGGTGTCCCGCTGGCTCAGAGTGATGAGCTCAGTTCCATTATTTTCGGATCGTCACGACACACGCTCTGCGCAGCCCACGTGCTTTCCGAGACGGAGAGGGAGTCGCGCCTTCTGCTTCGCATTCATATGTAAACAAGAGAGGAGAATTTGCCTACTCAATATGACCGACTTCCGGCTTCATCGCGGCTTCACAACGAGTGACGTCAGGGCCGCTCCTTACCTTTCCTTCCTCCGTGGTTTGAACTAATTCCTTTGCATATATCATTCATATATTCTCCTAACCTTTTATTGATGCACCGCCCAGTTTGGCCTATATAACAACGACCGCACGTTAAAGGAAGCATGTAAACGACACCAACTGCGCAATCTACAAATTTATTTATGTGTCTTACGGTGCATGTCCAACTTTTTTTTGGTGATTCCCTTAAGTCGCTCATCCGTAATTCTGCAAATCTGGCTTACTTTGCACGGGGCTGATAAAACTACATCCACACCATATCTCGAGCCTACGTTCTTCAAACCATGAGATATATTGTGGAAGTATGGGATGACTGCAACTCTTTTTCGCACTTTATTTCCTCCTGCATTACCTTTCCGGGCGTGAGTGTGCTGGCACGCCACATGGACAAGTTAACGCGTGAAATAGCTGAAGCGTATTTTATTAGACAAAATGGTGACGGCTGCGTGAGCCAACATTCGGTGGCCTTGTATGACAAACAGTTCGCGCTTTTAAATAAGGGTTAGCCATTTTTGTACCTTGTTTTTATCAGACTATTCCCGAGAATATATCACGTTGCTCACGTTTGATGTTAAAAGGTTTCCTGTTGTATATATTATCATGTTGCTGCGAATAATAAAATTCAGTTGGTAGTCAGCGCTCGTGTTGTCCTCTTTGCTTTCCGTGCCTCGACTTTCGTCTGTTTCTTCTAGCACATTCGTGCTCACGCTGCAGCCCTCATTACCATGAATTAAAACCAACTAGCCCAAATTGCCATTCTTCTTCCTTTGCGCTGCCTCGACCAGCCGCAAGTACGTCTAGAAATTCCGGGAATCAAAAAAAAAAGCAATCACTCCAGAGTAACAATGAAGCAAGCAACACTGCTATTATTACATGAATTGTACTTAGACCGAACGCAGATATACACTGATTGGTCCGTCTCGTCCAGCAGCTCACCAGGTGCCGCTGTAATTCCGGCTGCAGCAATGACAATCAAGTTTAAGTTGTCGCATATGACTACATCTGCGGCATCAGAGCTTGCTGCTATAAGGGCTGCTTTACAATATCTCATCCAAGAACGTCCAGGAAAAAGGGTCATATTCTGTGATTCGAAGGCAGCGCTTCAGAGTTTGCAGTCTGCCATGCGTAGGAGGAGTAATGACCAACTGGTACAAGAAATAAGACATTGCCATCATGAAGCTCTTGCACGAGGGCATGATATTATATATCAATGGCTGCCTGGACATATCGGTATTACCGGAAATCAATTAGCCGATGATGCAGCCCGCTCAGCCCATGAAGAAACCCGTGTAGTCCCGATTCCTCTATCAAGGAATGATGCAGCAAGACAACTTTACCTGCTGGCTCGAGATCTCACACGCACGTTCTGGTCGTCTACCAGCTTCCAAAGGTGTCAATTTTATGAACTGGATCCTTCGCTCAAGATAAAGCTACCATCACAACATTCCCGCTCCGTTGCGACACTGTTATGCCGCCTTTGGTTGGGTGTTGCATTTACAAAGGTGTACTCCTTTCGCATTGGTATGGCAGACACTTCTACATGCGACTACTGCGGAGCTGAAGAGATCATCGAACACGTCCTGTGCAGCTGCGCTTGCTACGACACACAGCGATGCCAGCTCCGATGGTTTTGAATCAACTTGACCCCGGACCATTTTGTGTGCAAAAGATACTAGGACCTTGGGCATCTGCATCAGTTGCGCAGAAAGCGACTAAAGATTGCTACTTTACTTAAAGTCAACAAACTGAGCAACTGCCTGTAGACTGTGTGTGCTCCCCGAGTGTGCTCGTGATTGTGTGTACCTTCTCATCTCTCTGCAACCTCTTTTCCCCCCTTCATTCCTTCCGCAGTGCAGGGTAGCAAACCGGATGTTCGTCTGGTTAACCTCCCTGCCTTTCTTTGCATCTTTATCACTCTCGCTCTCTCTCTTTCTAAAGTGACATATCAACCTTTCTCATTCGTGCTTCGCATATCATCGATTCTCACTGTACGCGGGACCCGCCGATTTTTTATTGCAGCTATTTAGTTTGCACAGCGAGAGTGCTGCTGTTTGTGTGTTTATTGTAACGTTGTGTGGGTATATTTATTGCGCTTTTTCTATATTACGTATTTATCGCATAAACATGGAATAAATTTGATTGTTCGGGTACTGCAGTCATCTTTCGAATGCCTGAATTGAAAACGAGCTTGACGCATGACAAACATTGTTGCTGTACGCCATATCTAAAACCAATTACGTTAAAAGATATTGCGGTGGAACGGCCCTCTTCTCTTGCAGCTGCTCTTTGTTTCTAGAAACATTGGCAGATCCCAACAGTGGGAATCAATCATATGCGAAGCAAGAATGATAAAGGTTGATATGCCACTTCAAAATCAGCACAACGTTACGAGGTGAAAGTATACTATGCCTTGCTTGACTTCCGTGTCATGATTATCATTGCACGTGTCATTTACCTTCGTCATCTATTGACGTCACGTGATACCAAATTTAGTATATTTGGAGCTAGCGAAATGGCCACGAGTGCGCCATGATCGTAGCATGTAGTCATGTTTTATATGACACGCATATCATGATTATCATGTTTGGACTTGTGATTTACATACATCGTACAATCACGTCACGTAACACCAAATTTGGTATATGTGGAATTAGTACAACGGCCGCCAGAGCATCATGAAGGGTCCAATATACTCCTATTTAGCGTTGACGCACGCGCACGCTGGGCACAGCGACGCTACGTTAGCAAAACGCGAGCACTCTATAGTCTGACGGCAGGTGCTACAAGCGTCCGTTGGCGCGGCCCGACGGCAACCAGGGCGAACAGCAACATTGTGCATTTCGCGCCGATGCTTTACCCAGACAACAGTGCACCTCCCTCATTTCGTGACGGAGATCGCCGGACGCGCTGAAACGCGCATGCATCATGGCAACACAGCGCGGCGCGCACCTGCGAGTATATGACACTGCAAAGTACTGCAAAGCACTGCGAATTTCACTGCAAAGTACGAGTCTTCAAGCTCACTACTTAAAGGAAAAAAATAAATATAGTTTTTGGTTCACTAAGTATTACGGCTTGGTAGCGTTAGCCACCGCCCGATCTAAAGGGTACAGCCATATCAATCCATCCATCCATCCATGGCAAGACCGGCGCCTGGCGTGGCAACGCCGGCGTGACGCGATGAAATGAACGCCGGCGAGATTGCGCAACGCGTCACGTCGAAATGTGTTGGCGCCGTGACTGTGGTATGTTGTCATGTTCTCACTTGACACACATCTCATGATTATCATGTTTGCACCAGTCGCATACCATCGTCATACATTGACGTCACGTGATACAAGATTTGGCATATGAGAACATTGCGAAACGCCGCGAGCGCATCATGAGCGTGGCATGTGGTCAAGTTGTTACGTGACACGCATATTACGATTTTCATGTTAGGGTTGGCCGCTTGTGTTCGGCATGCGATAATGTCACACCTTACCAGTTTTGCAACGTGCCACGTGAACGAAACCACCGCAAGAGCTGCAAGACCATGAAATGTAAATCATTACATTCATGGCATACATGTCTTAATTTTCATGCTATGACTAGTGAAACATGTTCTTCATACATTGACGTTAAGTCATACCAAGTTTGGTATCGATACCATCATCGAAACGGCCAGGAGAGCTAAAAGTCGTAAGTGGCTAGATAGATAGATAGATAGATAGATAGATAGATAGATAGATAGATAGATAGATAGATAGATAGATAGATAGATAGATAGATAATAGATAGATAGAGATAGATAGATAGATAGAAAGTCACCGAAGTTCGCTAAGAAATGCTTCGCATTTAAAAGTAGTAGTCAAGGCTAGCAAGTCAACTAATACAACATGTGTGCATGGCTGCGAACCACTGACGACCGTGAATAAAAAGCCGGCAATGGTGAGCGAAGCGGTCAATGCACCCAAGTGTTTCAAGTGACTGAAAAAAGTAATTGACTTAATTCATCACTTGTATTTCTTGCATGCATAGTCTTATTACTCGTTTGACAGTGTGATTCAGGATGTTATCGTTCTTTCTTTTCGTGTTATGCATTTTTGCGCATGCACAGCTACCAAATTAGCGTACTCAAAATCTAGCACCAGAACATGACCGCGTTGATGTCGTTTCAAAGATCAGTTTTTGCGTTCCCTTGCTGCCCCAGACACTAACACAACTCTTAACGATAGGCGAGCTCTATTTCACTCCTCATTACTAAAGTTGAGCATACTTCAAGTGTCCCGCGTGCAAATACAGCGCAAAAACTACCGCGCGTAGCAGATGCCACTCGCTTTCAGCGCGCTTTCGAGCGCGGAAAGCCTACTGGATGGATGGACGGATGGATGGATATGACTGTACCCTTTAGATCGGGCGGTGGCTAGCGCCACCAAGCCGTAATACTTAATGAACCAAAAACTATATTTTTTTTCCTTAAAAAGTGAGTTTGAGGATTCGTACTTTGCAGTGAAGAGTTTAATTTTCACTCGTGCCTTGACTTTAGCCACCAATCACATAACCTCCTTCTAGTTAAGTCTACCCGCTTAAAGTCTATTTTGCCCTCCCGGTCCCTAAACCCCAGTGCTTTGAAAAACTCTGCGCCATCATCCTGAACTATAGGGTGAACCCCTTTACAGAACATTATCAAGTGTTCGCCAGTTTCTTCCTCTCCACACGCACTGCATACTGTGTCTACCCCTTCGTATTTGGCCCGATATGTCTTGGTTCGCAGTACTCCCGTCCTGGCCTCAAACAGTAGAGAACTACCCCGAGTATTATCATAGATCCTTTCCTTGGCAATTTCCCGCTTAAAAGTTCGATAGATCTCTAGTGCGGACTTGTTAATCAGGCCCATTCTCCACATGTCAGTCTCTTGGTCTCCTAGTCTACTGGTCCGGTGGAGCAGCGGCGCGTCGCGGAAGTTCACCGCAAAAGGTCCACGCGGGAGCCGGCGCTTTGGACACTCCCCATATTCTAGGTCACTCTAGCATTGCGAGGGCCTCTCCTCATTTTTCTTTCCTCCATGGCTGTACATAACGAAGTCTGGCGCAGGGGTATATTAGGGTGTCGAGATCGCACAACTTACCGAAATTTGCTAGTTATTTGAAGGTACATTTTCTTTCTGTTTGGGACGCTAAAAGTCTCAAATAAAAAACATATGCAGCGTGTTAAATATTTTTAAATTACCTGAAGGGCAAATATCATGAGTAATAAATATACGTGAAATGTCAACATAACCAACAAAATTGCCTAGCCCAACTTTAAAGGCTGTGAACAAGCATTGCTGAAATAGGGTGCATTTCTGCGATGGCACAGGAACAGTACGATGTAAGTCTATGCGGTTCGATTACGCTGTAATCGCAGCGTGTAGGGCCCACGGGACGGCTTAATGCTCTCCTACAGTAGAGTGTGAAGTACTCTAAGTCGTTCACCATTTGTTCTAAACACGGCAATGTCCGGATAGACACTCATCAGGTATGAGGCCCAACGGGACGGCTTTGTGTGCTCTCCCATAGTTGAGTACCAAGTACTCTAAATTCTTAAACATTGTGTCTGAACACATGATGTTCTGTTAGATTGTACTTGATGATCGCTGTTCGTGAGAATAAATTTCTCTAAATACATAAAACTGCAAGTTAGGTACCTTTGCGCCAGGGACGGCTTTCAGCTCTCCCATCGTAGAGTACCGAGTACTCATATCGTTAACCTCTTCTTCTAAACACAAATAAAAGCTTGCACTCTAAATATCCACGAACGACATTATATATATTTTTGTGTACACATAAGTTATGTAAGATGCATCCGGAAACAAAGTTATCTAAAACGATGGTATACCGTAAAGGTGACACCATGCATTTGCTGATGAGATCACGTTTTATTTGAAAAATAAGAATAGTTTATCCAGTAGCCTACGACTTACTGAGTATGGCAAGATTTCAGGTGCTGCGTTAAAATTTTATAATGTCAATATTTATTCATTCGTTCTCCAGTCGCCTGCCTAAGTCAGTTTTTCGGTCTTCAAAGAAGGAACACTCTTCGCATTCTGGGGCTTGATTATACTTGCTGTGGCATATCAGCCTCACTGTGAGTTTCAGTAGTCGAAGTTCTAAAACGATACGCCCAGGAAGCACGAGAGTATTACTTATGGATGCTTGAAAAAAAGGCATTTAGCACAGACTGCGTTTTGAGGGCGTGCATGGTACATATCAATTGTCGCACAGCGCCCATTACGAATCACAAAGTCGTTGCAATCCCTCATTGGCTCATTATTTGGTCAAGTGGAACAGAGCTGGTTTGCCGAGCAGCAATTGGGCAACCGGGAAACTGCGGCGGATTCACATTCCCATCCGTGTCTGTTCGCTGCCGGTTGCTTGCCCTACGATTCTTACTTCGCTTGTTGCACGGTGATCAGTGTCCCGCGCGTAATCTTGCCTGGGATTTCTTAAGCACCAAGATAAGCTATTTACTACCAGATGCGCGGCTTAGATTTGTACCGCAAACACTTAACGTATGCGTATTTTACTCAACAGCAGGAGCATTTTATCGACACGTGCAGCAGGTTTGTCCCGCTGTGGACATTCTCGAAAGCCGCATTCTAGATACAACGGCGGCTCTTCTGCTTCCCCTGGTTCCTCCAGCCCGTATATGACGATCGAGACATGTCCCGTGGAGCACGATAACGGCATCATTTTTGCCTGGTCACCTCCGTGACTTCATGTGCTGTCTCGGATAAAGAGTACTTGTTAACACGGGACAGACTGGGGACGTGGGGCATGGTCCCATCTTCCACTTGTCCTAACTGCCAGTTACAGGAGTCCAACCAGCATATGCTGAAGCAATGCTTCATTGCAAAGGTGTTTTAGAAGACCGTTAACACTTCCGTGGCCTATAGGTGTTAATCACTCTGTCACATCTGGTCGCTGTTTTTGTAGTCACCTTGCGCGCCTTCTAATAGCTGCAGCAGATTTTCGTTTGTGGCGTAATAGGTGCGAGGCTGTTACGACAGGTAATCGTCGTCGTGCTCTTCTTCCGATTCTGGAATGCTTATACTCTGAACTTCTATTGTTTTTGTCGGAGTAATTGTTCTTCCTCGGGGAGGAAGAGTTTCTACGACAATGGTCGTGCCGTTCTCTGTCCGTACACTGTAAACAAAAATATACCCCACTGGCAGGAATGGGAAAATGATGCCCTCGCTCTGCCCCTGTGGCCCCACTCAAACCGTATGGTACCGGAGCAAATACATTCGTCTTTCACCATTTTTCTCCGGTGCACGCCGGACGAAGGAAACCGGAGGAAAATGGCGCAAATCCCCTGATTATGTTCCCGTGGTTGCCCCGGAAGTACTCCAGCAGATTGCTTTAGCCCTGGTGGATGCTCCTCAATTGCTCCTGCACATTGCTCAGCAACATAAGCTGGCTGTTCGAGTAGTGACGTAGGCAGCCTCGCCGCCAGGAGGCCGTTCCCCACCAACCAACATGGCGCAGACAGGGCTGGCGCATTGAGAATTATGCGAAGCGTTCGGCCGCGTTGGGGAAAAAGAAATCGTTCTGGAAACTTCTGCATATCACAAGCGTCAAGCAGCAACGAAGGTGATCAATGACAGAAGGAGCTTGTGCGAACGGTTTTCGTGTGATGGTTCCTGGCAGCAAACGACACATTGTGATCTCGCGAGCGTTGAGGGACGCGGTGGTCACTGGCAAAGCGAAAAAACGGGGAATGATCTCTTCTTAAGCTACCTGTGTTATTCTTGACAGGTAGTGCTAAGATTTGATAATGTTGAGTTGATAAATCAAAGATGTGATCATTATTAGGCTAATTTCATAAGACGTCAGTGAAAAGTCAGCGAAATTTTGATAATGCGTTGTTTGTACTACGTTTTTTAATTTTGTTAACACAACTTCAGTAAAGCAAATCGGAGAGGTGAGCGAGTTGGTACTGATTCAATATGGCGTAAACGTAGCGCTTGTGGTTGTTCACGTTCTTCTACTCGTCCTTTTTGGGCTGCATTTACGCCATGACAACTTCGGCAAATTGAATCAAGTCACTGTAATATATGGAGCACTGATTAGATATGCAATAGAAAAAATCATAGTTTCAGGTGGATTCTATCGAACGTCAATAATTGTCATAGCTGATCCTAACAGGTTAAAAGATATTCTTGGTTTTGTGAGTACACATAAACGGTAACATTTGTCTGGTTTCCGCATCAATAACCACTGCGTACAAATTACTTTGATAGAATATGTAAGGTGAAGTAATAAAACTTGAATTACTAAAATCAGTGTTGATTCGTTATAAATGTAGCGAATTGAAGTAGGGCAATGTGTTTGGTAAAGACTTTTAGTACGCATACACGCACTCAAAATTGTGAAAAAGTGTTTTTGGTTGGATAAGTGGTATCTGAGATGGTGCTTTCAGGAAAAAAAAGAGCAAGGCGAAACAAATCGGTGATGAAAGAGACAAGGAATGCAAAAAAAAAGAGGAGAGGTTGCTTGGCAGAATGACTGGTGTGGCACTCGACGTTTCGTTGAAGGAGAGGGGGGGTGGGGTTTAAAGTTAACCCATATGACAGCCTGGCTCAACATTCTAAGACGAAAGGGACGTTGTAGTCAAAGAAAGAGAGGAAGAGAAGGCACCCTTTGAAATACTAGCGGTATTTTTTCTTGATGATGGGAGAGATTCTTATCCTTGCTGCTGCATTTTTTGCTCTTTTTCAGTCGTGCTGCCATGGCTGTGGCAGCAGTTCTTTCTTTCTTTTTTTGCGCAAGACGGAAGTGCGAAAAGCGCTGAGACCACGGAGAAAGGAAAGGTAGGTAGCGCACCCAGCCTGCACGCTACGTGAAAAGTGTGGAGGAAATGACATAATGGCGGCCATATTCACTGGGCACAATGGCGGCGTTGTTATGGTTACGTGTTGCGCCGTGGAGCTGGTCTAGCAGTGAGCGGCCGTGGCTCGTGTTGCCATGTGCGCCTCCCTAGGTCTTGTGCTGAGCTGTGGTGGACAATATCCGTGCTCTTTGCCGCGTTATTGGTTACGCAGTGCTCTCCTGGCAGTTACTCTTAGCAACGTATACAAAACCTTTCGTCCACCATGGGGCCTGAACAGTGCGTACAACCAGCGCATATACATTTGTTATGAGGCCGATGACGCGAATGAAGCATTTGAAGTGTTCAGCGAAACTGCGCTGGGCACCATGACGAAGCGGAACCACGACGAACGCCGTGCAGGTCAGTGACGGTTGGGCAGTACTCCTGCTTGTGGCAACGGACGAAACTGTTGTGCCCAGTGAGACGCAATGTGTATCATGTGCACGTACGTGGTTTCGTGTTTAGTATGTGTACAGTAGCAACTTGCATGTGCGCAATAAAACAAATTTTCTGTTCCGCTTGAGGTCTGCCGCTAGGGGGCTGAGCCACTCGGACACCTCTCGAATGGGCTCTGCCAGTTTTTCTCTTTCGCGGCTGAATAAGGACAACCACGGGATTCAAGACCATCACTGCTGTCGCCAGACGATCACCCGCATCTTCCGATGCCAGGATATACCAGGTGGGCCTACTTTTTTTGAGCCGTGACACTTCTTTTAAGTTCCCACAACGGCGTCGCCCTAGCTACGCCATCGCAGCATAAAGAAATAAAAAAAAAGGTTAAGAGTGGACACTCCCGTACACCCCAGCAGCCCAATCTACCCTAGCACACCTGGTGGTTGGTGAGAGCAAGTGGCGTGCGCTTCCTGTTTCGGTTTCACTGGCGCAAAGTTTGAACCACTTTGCGTAACCAACGTTTGGCTATGACGAAAGTTCATGATTTAAGACCACTTTTCATCGCCCAAATGGATAGCTTTTGTAGGTCGTTTTGATTTAGCGATTCTCTGTTTTGTTTTGTTCAGTGGTTAGTGGTTCGTGCGAATTAGTCGTGACGTAATATTTATTTCGATTCGGTTATAATAAAAAGAGATGCCGGTAATGATAATTCGCTACGGTTTTATTCATCGCGCTTGTGTTTTTCTTTTGGAACAAGTGATCAATGTATTTATCAGTCAAAGAGACAGAGTATCCGCAATGTTTTATTCAAAGGCAAGGTAGAGTCTGAAAATATAAAAAGCACAATTTGACAAAGGTAGACAACAATTGCATCTCGCCTTACAAATAAATTGTAACAAATATTGTAACAAATAGAGAGAAAACACAGACAACGCACACATCGCTAGAGTTGGCAGAAGCCGAGAAGGTGGTGAAGTATGACACACCAGGCCAGTGGGTAAGTAAGGAGCTATGGCAAAAATACAGCGCACAATGCTGATGAAGAAGGAAGAAATGACATATACACAGCAATGAAGTCGCGAATCATGCCTGGGGTTAACCGAAATAATGCATAGAAAAAAAGAGCGCACAGAAACCACACGACACAATATAGCAGAAAGGCAAAGGGGCAGTGTGCTGGCTGTGCTTAAGAACAGCTAGCCCAAAATGAAAAAAGCAGACTTGATGCCTGCTTGTCCTCAGAAAGGTAGGGCTTTACAGCTTGCTCACTACGTGAAAGACAAACTTTATGCTACAACACTGGCAGGTCTTGTGGCTCTTCTTATGCGTCGCCTTCATCAAAAACTTAAGATCCTAAGTGATTTGCGTCTGAGTGTTGCTGTGACGCTTGCGAGCTAAAATAGATTGTAGTCATCACTTATCCAGAATTGTGGACCTTAATTAGTGCTACGACCGCGGTATTACAAGGCTAATAAATAGCTGAAGGAAACCACTTTGGCTCATTATTTTTCACAAAGGCTCTACATCGTACGTTATCACTCACAAGCTATATAAAAATAAAATGGCAGAGTCCGCAGCCCCATCAAACGCTACAAGTTTGGGTATTCTTTTGAAAATTTTGATGGGCGAGATGAGGAGGTTGATGAGAAGCTAAAATACGAAAATCGTGATAACATGAACCGTGCCCACTTCATACTGTGTTCCTTACCCGCTCGAAGACATTTCAACAAGCGGTTTTGTTATCGATATATTACTTGAGCTGGAGAGATAAAGCATACACAGTGACCAAGCGACCCACAGTAAAGTGTACAGTTCGCCCGTATTTGCTACAAAAAATACAGACAGGATACCCAACATTCTTTTTAAGGTTATGCAAATCACTTCGAGCGAATACACAGTGTTCGTACTCCTCATAGCGGGTAACCAAAACAATGAATGCAACGAAGGAGTGGTTAGTCCAGTTGAACTGAATATAAGCATATAAGACCATAATGAAGTCTGCTGTAACGAAGTAATAACATAACAAAGCTATTGCAGGATTCGGCTCAACTCGAATACTTTAGTGTAAACGCGCCGCTAATTGCTAACCTTTGAACTTGTCAAGCTGTATGCCTGAGATTGAAGACTTGAACCTAACCCTATCTAAGTTTCGGTTCACAAAACGCACAAGCCAACATAAACGAACCCGGCAAAACATTTTCAGAAACATCGCGCGACACCCAGCAGAGCAGAAATTAAAATCATCAACACTTGACAGATGGTGATACAAAACATCGAACACTTTCAGATGATGTGCAGTGGCCTCAATCATGGCAAGAAAGTGAGATTCAAGTTTTTGTACGTATGCAAAAGCTGCTTCTGATGGCACAGTGAGATTCCCAAAAAGTTCGCTGGGGACGTGGTATGCTTTGAGCATTGTGAAATACTGGTGGGTACCCTTAAGCGTCTCACTGTCGTCTTTCAGTAACTGTGGGCAACTGCAACCAGCACATGTATCCCGAAAGAAGTGTTTGACGAGAAAACCAGCTACATAATATGCAGCGGAGTCGATTATATGGGAGTGAATGTTGGTCGCAAGTTCAGAGAGATCGTCTAGAGCGGGAAAGTCGTCAGGCTGTGGCAGTGCACACTCCTCATTATCCACAAGAGACGCACTAATGCGGGAGAATGGCGAGAGCTGCTCCTGGAGGAGGTCACATTCATCATCCTCGACATTTCCGTATTCTGACAGCTTGAAGAGTTTTCTTATTCAGATGTGCTTCAGGGAACAAATAAATTGTGCTACATTGGGGTTGGTATTGCAACCCTGTTTTTGCCTAATGTGGCCAAATATGTTCTCCAGAGGATCCTGTTGAAGCCTGCGCGTAAACAGGTATTCAAAATTGTAATTCTTGGAGAGGTCGTCCCATAGTTGACAAATAGCCTGAATTGTAATTTGCCAACCTACGATGGTTTGTGGTTGACGTCTGCCAACAAACTGCCCTGATGCAATACAGGGAAGCTGGTCTCGGAGGAAGTCAACCAGCTCTGAATCATTTTAATGATTGCAGTTCTTTTTTTACTCGAGCTGTTCAAGGCATCGAAAATCCTGTTCATACGATCGCGAAATTAAGCTGTAGTGATGGCCGAGGCAGGCAGCACCTTTGCATACACCATTGCCGTGATAGCAATCGAAACTGATGCACTGAGGACCTGAGTTGTTCTGCTGACCTTCATATTAGAAAAAGGTTTCTGATGAGCGTGCCGTTCATTCAACTTTGAGCCAATCGCAACCGCAACTCATGTGAGGATTGGTAAAGGCTTACAATGTGCGACCAGTTAACGATGTCATCCCCAATGTATAACTTGTGTGCTTGGACATTATTGCGCGTTGTTTTAAATAAATGCAGAACATCAAAAATGTAATACACCCACTCACAATGATTTAAAAAAAAGGCTTTGCTACAGTCACTCTTAGTTGGTTAGCGAGACTTAAATTTGAACTGCCCTGGTCACAAATGACTGCTTTCACTGCAATATTAATGCTCCTAAGCTCCAAAATGAGTGACACCAGCAAGTTATGCATAACAGATGATGGTGTTGATGTGTGCCCTATAGTAAAAGCAACCGGTTGAACCCACTTTCTCGAAACACCAACAAAGAAACCAGTGCTCGATTAGCAATGGTTGAAGTGGGATGAGTGCCATCATCTGTAAAACCCTGGACAACGTCTCTCGCAGCATCATAGTACAAATTCTTTTTGAGCGCTATTTCGTCGAAAACTAAAGCGCACACTCGGTCCCGTTCACTCCAAGCATGAGTATTTGTTGCAACGGAAGTAAGGATTCCTGAAATTATGCCTGGAATCATTTTTACATTAGCTAGCCACCTCCTTAATGAACGCCGGGAGGGCAAAGAAAAATATGGAGCCAGAAATCGGTATGCTCGCGGACCTCGGAAGTTTAAGTGAAGAGCGAATTTCTTGAACCACACGGGAAACCGCTTGCCCTTGCGTTTGGGCCTCAAGCGAACATGTGCAGAAAGAAGCTTAAAAACCTCCTCGGTGACGTGCTGTCGGATAACTCCAAGGGCCTTTGAAGTCGATGACGGTGCTTGGTGAGGCTGTCTCCGCAGTCTTTTGATAGTTTTTCGCTGTGCTGCTACTTTGGCTTGCAGATGTTTAATGGTTTGCTTGTACATCATTGATGGAGACATTGTCGCTGGCACACAGGAACGCACTGCAATAAACGAAAGAATGGATGTAAAAGCGAAGAACAACTAATCCCATACGAGCACTTTCCTCGCTCTTTCAGACCCAAGGTGCACAACTTTCTGTGGTGCAAAGTTTTCGATTCCACTACCTAAAAACAAACCATTCGCAACGTTGACAATGCACAAAAAAATGAAAATCACTGAGAGCCCACCCTTACATTTTGTAAGTGCACACGTAGTGTCCTTTGAGGATAGTTTCCTCGGAATGTCCTAAACATAAAATAGCACATTAAAAACAGCTGCAATAAAAACATAGTCACCATTTTCTCTAGGGCACTCAGGCATGCAGCTGTTAGCGGAGACGTCTTCTGGAGAGTCTTGTGAAGCTTGTTCAATGCCTCGGACTGTGCTGTCGGAACAATCTTGCGAGCGGCCTGCGGAAGTCTCAATATCAATCCACTCTGGTGTTGAAGTGAACATACAACTTACGGTCACACAAGTTCCTTTCGTGACAGCTGAACGACTGGTTAAGGTTTTCTCCGGCAAGACGAAGTCAGCAGAAATTCTTTCACCAGCTACAAGGGAGCTGCCACCTGCATAGGTTTGGTCAACAGTCAATTTGGGTAAAAAAAGAAATCGCGACACTGAACGCACCCTGTTCATCGGGGCACCTCAATGTGTGGGAGCCGCTTTTTGAAGCCTCTACCGCAGGTCCTGAAGAAATGAACTTACGACAATGTGTCAGTAAGAGGCGTAAAATAACACAAACTGAAGCTCATCCGCACCTTGCAGTGCAGCTTCT